>VYXF01012142.1:453516-499513 GCA_013397295.1 Polioptila caerulea | reverse complement strand
CCGCCCTGGCCGGGGTCGGAGAGGGCGCGCATGTCGCTGCCGCGGAGCAGGCGCTCCTGCCTTCCTCCTCCCGCCTGTCGTCCCTCCCGCTTTGCTCCACTCGCGCCGGTCGCTGCCGGCCGTTGTGTGCCGGGCGGGGATGCAGCGCGCTCCGGGAACCGGCTGGCACAAAATACGCGTTTTCTAGCCCTGTGCTTAACTCCCGGCCACTGCGGTGTCACATTCGCTAGGCAAGGTGTTGGTTCCGCGGGGAGAGTCGCACTGCACGGCCCTCCCTTGGGTTCTGGGAAGCAGTGCCGACAGCAGTGGCAAAGTGCAGGCGCGCTGTCCGCGCTCCGACCCGGCGGTTCCTGACCCGCCGCTCCCGGCGTGCCCGGGCCCGAGCGCTGCCCCTGCGCAGCCTCCGGATCGTGGGCAGAGCCGGCGTGTGCCCCCCCGCCCCGCCGGACACATGTGCCCGGCCTCTCCTAGGCTGGAAGACTCACTCATCTCCTTCAGGGGCTGCATGGCAATGTCGATGAAACAAAACTACAGTAACAGTCCTGGTTATCGCTGTAAAGCTTTATTGTGTTTTAAGTCTTTGAACGTT
This sequence comes from Polioptila caerulea, assembly GCA_013397295.1. Classification (NCBI taxonomy): domain Eukaryota; kingdom Metazoa; phylum Chordata; class Aves; order Passeriformes; family Certhiidae; genus Polioptila; species Polioptila caerulea. The sequence goes on along the minus strand of VYXF01012142.1, from coordinate 498,924 downwards.
GGGCTGCTGGAATGAGTTTCAGGGATGGATGAGGGTACTTTTGAATAGAGGAGTTGAAAAAGCAAAAGCTGTGTTGTGACCAGGTCTTCTTACTACCTACCAAATTACAAACCTCAGTATATGCTCCAGTTGCTGACTTGTGGTGATACTAGTATTACTATTACTATTATTTTTATTATTGTTATTATCACTGTATGTTACATCAAGACATAAGGCAAGTTAACAGTTATTTTTTTGCTGTTTGTGGGAAGGAGTTTTGGAAAGTGGGGAGATGCTGACAAATCATGGAGCAGCTCAATCCTGACGCTGCCACTGAAGGCTTGCAAAGCTGCTTCAGTTCAGGGTGTAATCTGGCTACAGTGCCCTTTAGGAACGAGGTTTAAGTGTTTGTTATCTAACTTATTCAGATATGGAAGATACATTATTTTCCATGTCTGAGACGAATCACATTAAATACTGCAGGCCTAGGTTTAAACAGTATCTACTTTAAAATCTAATTTGCACTCTACTTTTTCTAAATTCTCTGGGTGTGCTCAGGGATTGGTGGTAGTGCATCATGCTGGAGTGACATAAAACCAGTTTGCTTCTGTTTTGTTTGCTGTTTTGTAGTATAGATGATTTGGTAACATTCCAGGAGTGGTAGAAATCTTAAAGAGGTCATATAAATGCCTGAGGTTATTTTGTTTTGGTTTCTTTTTTCCAGTTTAAAACTGAATTTGGATGAGGTTGTTGTCTGTGGCAGCTAGGAGCATTTTGTATTATATTTAGAACAATTTCCCCCCTCGATTGCTTTGTTAGGGCTATTCAAATTGTCTCTCTTTCCATATGCTTTTTTCCAAATCTTAGGAGCTCCAGTGTCTCTGAACAATGCTTAAACAAGTAGCTGCTTTTATCTTGTTAGGTAATATGAGTAAACATCACTTATCTTCTCCCTGGATGATACTGTTGTTTCCTAATCAATGAAACACACTTAGCAAGAGCACTTTCAGTAAAATTGCACTGAAATATCTGGTAGTTTGCAGTGTCAAGCTTTTTACAGGAGTTACCAAACACTCTTATTAGCAATTAAAACGAAAGTGAGAGTTGACTGGGGAGTTGAGGGCGGTTTTTTTTGTTTTGTTTTTTTTAGATAGTTCTGCTGTATCTTCAACTGTAATGTATGCTTGTGTGTGCAGAACTGTCTGTACATAACATTTAGACTGAGAAAAAACATGGATCAGCTCGGAAGTTTACACGGTGATCCGGTTGCAGTAGATGCCAGTCCATACAAGTTAATGTTGGTGACAAAAATCACACAGAAATAAACAGCTGTGAAAGAAAAAACACAAGCAGACCATTCTGAGAGGTACAACCCTAGCTTAGTCAGTTGTCCATCAGGAAAAGATTGTGGTATCTCAGGGTCATATCTGTCACAACTTGTTAGTTTGAGTACTAGCTCCAGTGTCCCAGTTCTCTGTTGCTGCAATTGGAAATTTCGGGTGAAAAAATAACTCCTTACTGGTTTAGTGCCTATACAATTTCAGAAACAAAGTAATTTGGTAGGCAAAGATTTGTCTGTTGAGAGCCAATCCAACCTCCCCTCCTTCTACACTATTTTCCTGTCTGCATGTGCATCATAGGACATTGCCTCTTAAATAATAGAGATTATCAAATATTCAGTTTCAAAATCTTAGAAGTGTTTTTGAAAAACTGCCGAGTATCATGCTGATTGCTAGTAAAGTGATTATTTCTAGACAGGAGTAGTTCCCAGCTGGTGAATATGCACTGATTCCAGTACTGAGCTTCTATTATAGACTGGAGCTTACTCAATTGTACAAGTGCTCCAGGATTTTGAAGCTAGGCTTCAAATTATACAGTTTATCTCTAAACTCAATAACAAGATAAATGTTTCTACATCACTTAGATTTTTCTTCCTATGTACTTTGTCCCATATTCTTAAGCTTTTACAAATCCCCTAAAAGTGTATAATTCCTCCTGTATGCTGGGAATTATATGCTGTCCCCTCAGAGTCTGGTCATGGGCATATGGTATGGTGTGTGTGCAACATGCTGAGAAGTAGCAGGAGACTTTTTAATTCTTCTGATCGTGAGACTCTCAAGAGATTCATCGATGCCGTATTATCTGGGGAGCCTCATCTTTACCTGCAGTATGGCAGTGGCATTTCTATTAGTGAAGTTTTCTGCTCATGACGTGGTATTACTGAAATGGTGAAGTATTTGAAGTCAAAGTCCTTGTTGATAGAAAGCTGCAAGTGAGGGAGTATCAGCAGGCTCACTGAAAATCACTGTTCATGCTGTGTGATGTCTTAGTCTCATGTCTGTAGCAAGACACAATTTATATAGCTACACTATACAGAGCTAGCTATGTATAGATTATACAATACTCTATAGCAATCTTGCACCTCTGTGACAGTGGGGTTCTGTTCACTCTCTGCCCTTCCCCACTGAAAGGGTCCATGCCCCTCCGTGCCTCATTTGTCTGACATTGTTGACACACCTCCTCCACATTTTCTTTCTCTTTGATTCCCTATGCTCTGTTTAGCCTGTGTTTGTTTATTTCTGCTCAGGCAAGAAATATTCCAGGGTGTATGTAGTCTGAAACTGTATTGAGAGGATTGGCTTGGCAGAGCTGTGTTGTTCAGTGGTAAGACAGCCGTGACTGGCACGGGGCAGGCCTGGCTTGGATGGACCATGAGCTGCAAGTGGGGAAAGGCTATTGACTGAGCTTTGTTTGCTGGAGTAATAATAGCTTATTTTGCTTTTGCCAGTGAGATCTATTACTGTTGCTTGGCATGTTTCGTAATTAAGCTGATAGCTATAATAAGCTGCCATGCAATTACCTCTTAGGAGGAGCTGACTTGCTATCTAGACTGTAAAGAGATCTGTTTCAGAATTAATGTCTTTCTGGACGCTCCAAGGAAACCCCCAAAATATATGTTTTAACTCTGTATGCCTTAAGTATTTGTCACTTTAAATTACTTCTTTTACTCTGCGTGGATGTAGGAGAGCACTGACTTCTGAAACACTTCACGTGAGTGTGTGTTTATTCTAGGCTCTGACAGCCTGTATATTCTTTATTTAGAAGTCTAGAGGTATGTGAGGAAGAGACATGAATACTCTTTAGCCTACTGAATTTGACTAGTACTTAATGACTGCAAAATATTCTTTACAGCAGCCCATATTTTTTTTTCCCTTTAATTAAAGTCTTGTGGTAGGAGTGTGAATGTGTTCTCTTATCTCCTGTAATTCTGCCAGTGGAAAAGCATCTGAAACGTCTGGCTCGACACTCCTTGTAAGATGCAGTCCTCACACTCTCTAGCTTCATTATCTTCCAAGTTTTGATTTGCAGTCACATGGTCCTGTTACAACCCCCAAGACATCATTGCTCGAAAGGAGCACTACAACTCTGCAGTATTCAGACAGTGTTTAAATTAATGGGAAGCAACCCCTCTAGAACCATTGCAGCATTCATTGTTGAAAAGGTGAATGTTTTTCCTTTTTCTTTGAAAGAGCAGGAAACTTGCAGCAGCATGTGCAGTAGTACAGCTGACTGGTCACATATGTGTAAACATAAGGCATTTTGTCATCGCTTTTGTGATAATCTCGATTGTAAAACTGCTGGTTTTGACTGACTTAGTGTTAATTTTCTTCCTACTAGCTGGTAGGAGGTTATGTTTTGGACTTGTGCTGAAAACAATGCTGATAATTCAGGGATTTTTTTTATTTTACTGAGTAGTGCTTGCACAGAGTCGAGGCCTTCTCTACCCTGTACACCATCCCACCAGCCAGAAGGCTGGGAGTGCATAAGGAGCTGGGAGGGGACACCAGGACAGCTGACCCCAGCTGACCCGAGGGATATTCCATGCCACATGACATCGTGTTTAGCATATAAAGCTGAGGGAAGATGGAGGAAAGGGGAAAACATTTGGAGTAGTGGCATTTGTCTTCTCCAGTAACTGCTACATGAGCTGGAGCTCTGCTTTTCTGGGAATGCCTGAACACCTGCCTGCTCTTGGGAAGTGATGAATGAATTCCTTGTTCTGCTTTGCTTATATGCAGAGAAGTTTTGCTTTCCCTGTTAAACTGTCTTTATCCTAACCCATGAGTGTTCTACTTTTACCCTCCTGATTCTCTCCCCTATCCCACTGGGAGGAGTGAGTGGCAAGCGGGGCTTTGTTGCCAGCTGGGGTTGAACCACAGCAAAAACCATGAACATTTTCAGTGGTAAAGTAATCTACTGCAGAATGTTGCTGTTTTTAAACACTACATTTTGTCTGAGAAATTTAGAATACATTCAGTTGTAGTGCTCACACTTGACCTTGTATTTTAAATGAATGTGGACCTGGTCATAAATAGCATCTCTGCTGATAATGTGCAGCTTCCATAGGGAATTCAGTTGCCTGCATGTGCTTTCCTTATTTTTCATAGTACTGACTGGTCTCTTAACTTCTTTTTTCTCACCTCTGGTCCTCTTATTTTTCAATACACATATAAGAAGTGATGGATGAACTCAAATACAGAGACATTAGAAGTGGTACAAGGTCATCATTCAGTCATGACCTCCATTAGCTTATCTTGTCTCGTAAGAGCAGTAATCTACCAATTTTCTCACTTTTCTTGAATCAAATCTGATTCAAGAATCTCAATCTGATGCATTCTAATAAGGGGCCTGGAGTCTCTCTAAGGCTTTTTTTCCCTTTGGTAATCTGACGCTTACATAATCAAAATAGTATGATTGTACTTGACTGTCAGATTTATTTTTTTTAACTTTAATTTTTTTATTTTTTTTTTAACTCACTTAAAAATGTCTTGCACTTTACCTGCTGTTGTTGGATGCCCTTTCTCTTGAGTTATTAAAGATTGATTCTTCTGACATTTCCTCTCTTATTAAAATAAATTTATCATTTAGCCATATTGGCTTTTGGTTTGGTTTTCATTTCCACTTTTGTGGTGTGGGTTCCTTCTGTGATTGCTTTGAATGCTACCAAAGCATCCCTGTTGAATATAACTGTTAGTCACAGTTGTGTTGTTTTTTTCCCTGAAGAGGGTCTCAGTGCCTTATACCTGCTGTTGGTTATCTCCTCTCAGTGAGGTATATCTGATAGAGTAGTCCCTTTGCTCCTAAGTCCTGATTCACCTCCTTATTGTTGCTGATAATGTTGTTTTCCCTGTAGGTTGTTGGCAAACTTTGCTTTCAGCTGCTCTGTTGGCTAAATCTCCTAAAGGTTTAGGTAAAGCAGCATTTCATACCGTGGCCTCTTTCCACAATGTCTGCAAATGATTTGTAATACCACAATTCATGGTGCTTTGCAAAAGTCTCCCCAGTGTAAATGCCAGCAGTACCTCTGCACTGAAATTGTCTCAGAAAGGGGACTGGGGGGTGAGGATCCCCCAAATACCTCCTGCAGATCAAGGCTTGCAGTCGAGTGACCAAGCCTGTGCTCCAGGCCCTCCTGCTGCAGACCTACAGTGTCCTGGCCAAGTGGCCCAGCATCCAGGCCATGCTACTTCTGGCTTCCCTGCCACCTGTCCCTCTGACTCTTCCTGGTTGTGGCTGTGTGGCACCATGGGTTCAGTGACCAGATTGTTCTGTACCTTTTTTGCCCTAAGGATTTTTCAGAATAGCTCCACAAAGTTCAAATGCTGGCTGGTGTCATCACATGAGAGTTACAGTACAGGCAAGATCCTACTGGGTAAATGTTTAGGGGTTTGCTTTCTTCACTGTAGACAGGGCCTGGAAGCATCTTTCTGATGGTTCATGCTGGCATCTCACCTAGGGGAGCATCAGGAATCAACCACCAATGGAGATTTTGGCCCCATCTGACTTCTCACATCCCATCTGTTTACCCCATGTTTTCAAATGGTTGAATTATACAGGCTTAACCAACCTTTTCAAGTATATTTGTTGCAATATCTTGTACAACAAAGCTGGTTGATTATAAGAATATTCATATTTTTATGTCAAAAATCTTCTTATCTGGCTTAGAAAAATGCAGGGTTTACCTCAGTCATCCCTATTTTATGATGAATACCCATTAATTCCTTTTTCTTAAGATTTAACTCTAAATGTTTGGGGTGGTTTTTTAGATAGATGATATAAATGCAATTCATGCTTCATGGTTTTTTCCTCAAAAAACCTGATTTACTTAAATATGTAAAGATGTAGTCCTTGTGGAAGTATTCTTTGTTCAGAATATACCTTTATTTGCATTAAGTTTAATAAGGAGCTATCACAACTGGAATAAAAGTGCTCTGTTTCAGTCATAGTACATAATCTTGTAGGTAGTAGTTCCAAGGCTGTTTGTCATATGTTTTATAGAGAAAACCTAAACCACAGCCTTTGAACTAAACATCAAACGGCCTTTGAAGATACTTGGGGGAGTTGTTTTCTTGTAAGGGTCTCTTAATCCCAGTAGAGGCTTTTGTTTGCTTTTCTGTTTGTTGGGTAGGGGTTTCTTTTCTTCCTGAAGAGAAGGGCTTTCCTATTGACTTTAGAGTCACTCCCACTTATCAAGAGCTCGTCTGTCCAAGTCCTGCTTCTGTCATCCCCTCATTGAAAGCATAGAGTTATCAATACTGTCTTGATCTCTGAGTCACATAAAATTTAATTTCAAATGTTGTACATTGCCTCTGGTTGTTCTTTCTACTCTCCTTTAGGGTACAGAAAGATGCAAGTCTTCATCAGGAGACAGGGAAAGATCAGGCATTTTTGGAAGCATAATTTTTGCCGTCCAAGTGCCTTACAGCGTTGTGTTGGGTTTTTTCTTATTGGTTGGTTGGTTTTGTTTTCAGTGGCATTCTTTGGGTCTTCTGTGAACTGTTCCCACTCCTAGACCTTCATCCTTTTTCACACTGTTTTTTACCACCTGGCATTTCACTACGTGCCAAACCTCCTGACCACCAGTATGCAGATGGGTGTTATTGCTCCATGTCCTGGAAGTCCAGAAATGACAGCTAACACAATCAGCTGCTGTGACATTTCGTGGGCACATATTCCTGTTAAGTATGGTGCCTTGTCTGAGGGCTTGGGAGCAAAACAGATGGCCAGATAACTCAGCAGGGATTGTAGGTCTTGTGCTTAACTTCTTACACACCTCTACAGTATAGAATCAAAGAATAGTTTGGGTTGAAAGGGACCTTCAAAGACCATGTAGTCCAGCCCCTCTGCAATGAGCAGGGACATCTTCAACTAGATCAGGTTGCTCAGAGCCCCATCCAAACTGACCTTGAGTATTTCTAGGGATGGGTCATCTATCACCTTTTGGCAACCTGTTCCAGTGTTTCACTACCTTCATCTTAAAAAAATTGTTATATCTAGTCTGACTCCACCCTCCTTTAGTTTAAAACCCTCACTCCTTGTCCTGTGGCTACAGGCCCTGCTAAAAAGTATGTCCATATCTTTCTTATAAGCCTCCTTCAAGTAAGCAGTGATTGGTAGGTGTGGTACTTTTAAGAGTGTGATTGTGCCTTTAATTATTGAGTAATATTTTAAAGGGTGTCTCAGCTTTGTAGATAAAACTAGCAGCTTTGTCGAATGTCAAAAGAAGCATATTTAAAATTAAAGCTGTAAGATTTGCTCAGATGTAAATATTTTAATTGCCAGGGATGTGTATTTTCACTGTTTAAATAGATTTTAATGTGTGAAGAGTATAATTGAATACTACACATGTGACTTGCAAAGTTAGTTCCTTATCTTCTTCAAGTAATTAAAGCAACTAAATCAATAAAATATTTCTGTCAAACACAACATTTTCATATAGGTTTGAATCCCTAGAAGTAACTATTTTCTGGGCACTAGCTAGTATGTATTTTCAGATCTAGTCTAATATTTTAAGATCTAATCTTATGTCAGAAAAGATAGCTAAACCTGTGATGCAATGTTTGGGGAACTTGAGTGGGGTTTTTTAGGCTGCAACTGTCAGCAAGGTAGTCAGGAAGAGTGTGTCCCCAGGTATGCTGTATAAAGGATAAATCTGTTAGCACTTCAGCCAGATTTCAGCTCTGAAGTTCTGTTTTGCAGCCAGAGCACTGTGTTTTGTGATCGTGCTTCAAAGCAGAGCTAGAATAAGTCCCTAAGAAAAAAATACTTAAATGCAATAAGAAAAGATGACACCAACTCAGTGGGTGCACTGTGCACCCGAAGTTAATTTGGGCCTGTAGCCATCTTGACAGAGAGAAACATACAGCAGGAGGAGATGCCTTTGAACTGCCAAAGTCAAAAATATTTTCAAGATGTGAGCGGAAGATCACACAAATTTTCATTACAATATAGATGTTGGCTGCAGAAACTTGCCCATAGTTGGTAAGTTGTATAAACTTTTTAAAGGAAACCTGAGTATCCTGTCTTGTGCAGTTGTAGTTTTCATTGGTTTGGTTGAACTGTTGTGATGAGAACAGCAGCATTGCTTTGGTTTGCTCTCGGGCTGGCCACAAGGAATTGAGATACTGAGATACTCATTTGGAGAATTGGTCCTGGGACATCTGCTGTGTACACTTGCTGCTGCTGGGCTCTGTGTTGAGCCTTTACTCTGAAGTAACAAACTGAAAAGTCCAGTCCCAGTCGTAAAACGGAGCAAAATTTTTCATGACGTTGCTGTAACTTACCTTGGTGGCACCAGTGGGAAGGAAGGAGTTCCCACTCTCTGTGTCTTTGTAGTGCCTGAGCATTCTAAGGGTTTGTTCAGGATCTTTTCTTTAGAGTGCATTTAATAGGATTTCTTGTAGAGGGTTTGTATACATATGTGTGTGTTCATATACCCCATAGAAAGACGTGTCAAATGGAGCCTGTTTTTGTCTGCTCTGTAGTAAAGGAGAGAGGATGGGGGGGGTGTTTTCTTTTGTATGGCGGTTTTGTTTTCCTTTAAATGTGATGATATCATGCAGAGAGTTTTCTGTGAGCTGGCAGTGTGATGTACTTCTTGGAAGTACTGCATAGCACAGGGAAAGGGCATGTTATAATTTGTGGAGCAAGACATTTATTAATAGCTAGAACTAAATCTAAAAGCCAGGTTTTGTCTTTGAGTCTAACATTGCTACTCTTAAGCATTCTGCTTTTGAGTGGCTGTGGAATTGTAACAGAATAGGTTTGTGCTCCATTAAATGCCTGTGGTGCCATGCTTTGTTTGAAGTCAGGGCAGAAAACGTGCAATGACAAGCTTGGGTTTTATTTGATTGGCCTTGTAAACCTCATACAGGCAAAGACAATAGAATGATCTTTAAATTGACCTTTCTTGAATGTTTCCTTGCAGCACTGGAAACACAACCATAACAGCCTTTGCTGGTATAGGAGAACCAAAATATTCAGTTGAGTAGTTCATAGTCCAAACTGAGTGAAATACTAAATTTAAATGACATTTGAGAGGAGAAGGAAAACTGTCATTTTAAAATCCTTTAATGTATAGTTTTAGGAATACAGGTAAGGCAACCTTCAAATATTTTTTCTTTGAGAATGTCAAAGATGTAATTAAAAAATCAGGACAAGAAGGGAGAGGTGGTAAAACTATCCCTTTCCCAATTCCTTGTGATATTAGAAACAGAAATTTTTAAGGTTATTTGGAGTAAGTAACAACAAGAAACGTATAATGAATTCATGCCCTTATCTGTAAATACAGGAGTTTGAAAGAAATTCAGACGTGAGTTTCACACCATTTGAGTTTTGTTCTGATGTACAATGTTGCTTTCTCAGCTGTAGGAACAGTTTTTCCTTATGTAATGTATAGACTTGTTCACAGACTTACCATAATGACACTGTCAACTTTGGGGATGCCTTACCTTGATTTGTATATTCTGTAATTTAAACACTGATAGTACAAAGTTGTGTATTCTTTTTGTTTAATATGGAATTAAGGATTTTGCATGGAGTTTGCTTTTTACACATTAGGAGATGAAATTTGGCAGGTTTAAGCTTTTAAGTGTTTAGAGTGTACCTGTTTCAAATGCCATCATTACTCAAAGTAAATTTCTGTCTGGATTTACTATCAGGAACTCTGTAAAGCTATAATAGTTGAATTCAGCATAACATTGTGTGTTTTATGACCAGTTTCCAGGTAATACACACGGGCAGCAGCTTCTCATGCTTCCTTAATGTTGAATATGAACTTTTTCAAATTTGGGAAAAAAGTCCATCTATCAAACTTTGCAGGGAGGTACAAACCTCGGGTAGATTTTAGCAGCATTACTGACAGTAGCAGGTTTGTAAACTGGCTTTGCTGTAACCAGGAATTGAGAGACCCCCTCTGCTCCCAGGGAATGGGACACCTTGGAAAAGGCCATTGCTGATGCCCTCTTTGGTCTGGGTGGCTTTTATGGGATGGTGGCCTTCAAAACTTGAGTCAACTAAGCAGGTGTTTGGTAGTGGCATGGAATTTTGTGCTTCCTGTAGCTATTAGGCTTGGCCAAAGTGTGGGAGAGCGAAAACTGACCTGGCACATTGGTGTTCAGTGCTGCTCCTAAAATCCTGCCAGTGTCTTTCACAGTTAATTAAAGCAAAGTCATCAAGGAGGGGAAGATTAGTCTCGGAGAGAANGGTAGAGCGAAAACTGACCTGGCACATTGGTGTTCAGTGCTGCTCCTAAAATCCTGCCAGTGTCTTTCACAGTTAATTAAAGCAAAGTCATCAAGGGAGGGGAAGATTAGTCTCGGAGAGAAGACTTGATAAAGAAGCAAAGAGTAACAGAGGGAAGACAGTCTTTTGAACTCAAAATTGAAGGAGGTTAAAAACCTGGAAATTCCCCAAATACATGTGTAGAATGTGAATGGATAGATAATCACAGTCCAAAAGATCTGGGAGTTACTTTTAAGCTTAAATGTACAAATATGATTTCTCTTGTGCTTTGTAGTGATGTTTTGAGTACTTACTGAAATTTTTCTTGATGTAGGTTACACATTACAAGCAATATCCACCTAACACAAGCAAAGTATATTCCTACTTTGAATGTCGTGAAAAGAAGACTGAAAATTCCAAATTAAAGAAAGTGAAATATGAAGAAACAGTTTTTTATGGCTTGCAGTACATTCTGAATAAATATTTAAAAGGTAACTGTCTCGAATTCCAGTAAAACCTTTCCTCTACTAAATATCTAACTTCTTCTCAAGCTTGTAGTCTTGTAGTTGAAACAATTCAGGGTTATCCAGATACACAAGTAGTGACATGCATAATATCTTGTTTATTTAATAGTGAAAAAAATTGTCCACCCTCATCAATTGGTATAGACTTCTTAATCCAGACACTTCTCTACTATCTTTATTTATGCCAATGATGTATTACAAATGAAAAGGTGTTCTTGTCCCAACTTCAATGGGCAAAATTGAAACGAATGGAAAGAGACCAAAACTGTGCATACAGTCACAAGCATTTAGAAGATTTGATGGAAAGTACATTTTGCACTTTGAACATTAACTTCAGTTCTGTATTTGCTGGTTTGTTTACTGTGTAAACCAATAATGGTTTTAAATTTCCTTAAACTTTAATATTCCCTAAATTTTCAATGGCCCTCAGCTTAGATCATTGAGTATGGCAGCCACGTGTGAAAGTGGTTTTTATACTGATAATTTTAAGAGTAACATATGAAAATTGGTGCTCTTTAAGATCTTGTTTGCTTTTTTGCCTTATGTACAAATGTCACCTGTTCTGATATGAGTGCTTGTTGCCTTCTGCCAAGCTTTAGAGGAAAACTTTAGTTGCATGTCTTACGTGTGATCCAATAAACATCTCTGCCAGTTCCACCCAAGACTGAAATTCTATTATAATCAAAACACCTAATAATTTTGTTTCTTTTGCCTTTAGCAATCTGAGGGTTGTTCTCTAAGGTAGATGACTGGCCCTACAGCAGTAGCATGCTTATTCAGATAATTTGGTTAGTCTGCTGGTTCCTATCACAAAGTGATCAAAGGTTGGTTGCAAAGTCTCTCCATGGGGATTCTCCCAGGCATAGCTTAACCCTTGAGCTAGATACGTCCTTGTGGCATGTGCCAGCTTGCACAATCAACACATTCCTCTGGGAGAAGCACTTCTGTTAAACCTCTTGACTGATTTTTGACTGTCATAAAACAGTAATAACCTCAAATTTTTCCTGAGTCACCTGCAAATCACAAGTGTATTGTACCCTCATGTTTTCTTGAGCATTCTAATCTAGATAATAAATGAAAGTAAAGTTTGGTTTAAACATTCAGCATTTGACATTTTCTTTATATCTTTGTTAAAGGCAAAGTAACTTTGCTGTGCCTGAACCTTTTTGTTATTTTATTATTTTATTTTATCACTTATTTATTTTATCATTTGATGAATATTGCAAGTTTCTAAGCTTTAATCTGTTTCTGAAACTCCAGGTAAAGTGGTGACCAAAGAGAAAATCAAGGAAGCCAAAGAAGTATATAGGGAGCATTTTCAAGATGATGTCTTCAATGAAAAGGGATGGAACTATATTCTAGAGGTAATAAAAATTGTGAAAATAGTTGGAGATCATTGTGAAGGATTTCTTAATCAACTGTAGAATAAATCTGACAGTCCCTCCTTTTAGTCTTGATAGTAAAGACTGGATAAATTTAGCTTTTCATGTTTAGTGTAGAGGGAGTAGCAGCTGTCAAAGAATAATCATATAATTGTAATTCCTTAGAGAAAAGTAATTTTCATCCTTTCAGATGCCAAATGCGGCTTTGCAGGTAATAAGGATTTATGGCTGCCGTCAGCCAGCTCCTGTGAGTGGGGGCTTGTTGGCAGGTCTCCATGTGTGATACAGCACTCAGTGGTGGCCTGCATCATTTACATTTCTTTCTCTAACTAATCATTGCAGTTTTTACTCTAATGCAGAAAGCATTACAACTTCTTGAGTGTATAAAGAGTTCCAGAAAATACACGTTTTGTTCAGTTGTTGTGCAAATTTTTCAGAGATGTGAATGTTGAACTTCACTATAAAATACAAGACTTGAGCACTTCTGATACACAAAACCTTTCAAGTTCAGCCTTTTCACAATTATTCTTTTCCCCTTTTGTTTAAAAAGTGTTAGACTTCAAGTAATTGCTAACATATCTTCTCTTTAAAAAGCAGCAGATTCAAACTAATAGCATTCATCAGAGCTGTACTAATCTCTACAGATTAATTAAATGCTAAGTTTCATTGTGGGCTCTGGTGAGTGAATATTTTTGGCATTTGAAAGCTCTTTTTTTAGTCCTTTGCATTTATATTTCCCTCAATACCATAATTGTATGTACTTTTATGGTGGCATCTGTTTATTAATATATTTGGATGTCATCCTGCTGCTGGGGTGGACTATAGGTGTGCAAGAGAAGAGTGAATTTCAACTAAATGTTGGAAATGGCAGCAGGTAAATAAGACCACAGTTTTCTAAGAGAGCGTTATGGAGAGCTTTGTAGAGGACTTGCATCCAGTTCAAATATCTGCAAATGTGAATTCAATCCATATTTTTGTTTAAGCTACGTTATACATTGTGAACTGCTTTCATCTGCATTAAAGTAAGCTTGATCCCTCTTTGGATAAACGGAATTAATACACTTTTAATGTTGCATGTCTGTCCTCACTGAGTTGTAATGTGGCTTGACTAAGTCCATTTAACTTTTGGCCTAGTCAAAACAAGCATTCCTGCATACCCTCAGTGTATGTTTCTTCCTTTGTCAGGTTTTCTTATTAAAACTGTATGTGTGTGTGTGTGTACATATATATATATATAAAACCCAAACATGATTTTCATGTCTTGATCTCGTGTTCTGATGGCTCTCAAACTGGAGGTGTATGTACTCTTTGAGTCTTTGTGTGCCCCTTATGCCCAGAGTCCCTGCTTCTGCTCACTGAATTCACACACCTGCCACTGTTCCTGCCTGGCTCAGGTGCCTCAGGTGTACTGCTCAGGCAGGTGAAGTGGAGGGTGCAGTGGCTGTGGGAGTGAAGTGCCAGGATGAATTTGCAATGTACTCGTGTCAATTTGTACTAAGAGTAAATAAATGGGTAAATACTGATAGGGTGAAGGGGTAGAAGGAAGGAATGGATTTCTTGGAGAACAGTGGGCTGGTGTAAAGGCTGGAAGTTGTCAGGAATCAATGATGAGTGATAGAGATGTAGGCCCTGATTTGTACAAGTCAAGTCTATCCAAAATTTTTACAAAGGGCTATAATACAGAGCCATGGCATTATCATACCACTTTTTTCCATAGCCAAAATCAACACTTCAAGTAACTTTGAAATCTGTTCCGGTCTTTTTCCACTTAACGATACTTTTTCCTTCATTGAATCATTAATAAATTATTTTGAGCCTTTTTGAAGGCTTTATTGTCTTTTGTTAATCCATGTATCTCCAAATCTGACAACTAGACCCTGTGTGGTATATAAACACAAGTTGCTTCATTGACATTTTTGAATAAACTTTTAAACTGTAAGGTAGAAGAGATTTGTGGTGTCTGTTGAGTACTGGAGAATATGTTTTGATGCTACTTAGGAATCTGTAATTTCTCTGAATTGGTGCAATTCTTGTTGCCTTTAACAGGATATCTCATGGGAAGCTGTCAAAATATATTACCATCTAAAGCATTATCAGTATTGCCAGTACAGCTTGCAGAGGTGTTTCAGAAAGTTATAAGTACTCTTCTGGAGTTTCTATTTGCAGATTGCTCCTTTTCAAAAGGCATATTTCACACAATGTTTAGTCTTTGGGGATAAAAGACTGATGAAAGAGTGACACTACAGTATGAGACTTCATGTTTAGGGAGTAATTGAGATTAAAATATCCTCTAAAATAGTTATTAAATTGATCCTGCTGTAATAAATGAACAAAGCACACATGTATACTAAGCAAAACTAGTGGATTTTTTAAAGATCTGGATAGTAGCTAAACTTTTTTTAGCTTACTGCATGTGAAAGCATTGAAGAAAATGAATAGTAAATATTTCTTGTTCTGTGGGTAGAACTTAACGTAGTTTTATAGAATGCTTAAGCTTTCCTGGCTCAGTTTGCCCAAGAACTGATAACCATTATGTGTTTTTTATTTATTCGTANCATACTGTCACCCTAGGACAACTGATAACCATCATGTGTTTTTTATTTATTCATGGCCTGAATTTTATCCATTTCAGTTAAATAAAAGGGCTGTAGGTCCTAATCTTTCCTGTTGTCTAACAATATTACTGTTTCTTACACAGAAATATGATGGCCATCTTCCCATAGAAATAAAGGCTGTTCCAGAAGGCTCTGTAATTCCCAGAGGAAATGTTCTTTTCACAGTAGAAAACACTGATCCAGAGTGCTACTGGCTCACAAATTGGATTGAGGTAAGTTTTGGAAATTTAACATGTTGTTTTTCTAAATATTAATGCACTTAAATTAAAGGCTGTATTGCTTTAAGGGAAATCTCTTGGCAGCTTTCATTTTCTGCTTTAATTCTTTTCTGTAGTTGCTTTACACAGACCTTTTTCTCCCACCTGGCAAGAGATCATAATAATTGTACAGGAAATTCACAGTAGTACTTTTATCCATAAAAAAGGAGCATGGGGAGAACTATGTGTCCGTAGTTTGTTGGTGATAACTCCTGAGAAGGTTAATACCTTGCCTACCTTATAAAAGCTAATTACTTAAGCCCTAAAGCAAACTGTTGGAGGCATCAGTACTTTCTGAACAGGGAATGAAAATAAATAGACTTTTTTGTGCCTGATTAAATGCCAAGTGGGCATTGTCAAGCTCTAAACAAATATGCACCTAATATTGTGATGGATTTTGTTTTAGACTATTCTTGTGCAGTCATGGTACCCAATCACAGTAGCTACAAACTCTAGAGAGCAGAAAAAGATTTTGGCCAAATATTTGCTGGAGACTTCTGGCAGCTTGGAAGGACTGGAATATAAACTGCATGACTTTGGCTACAGGGGAGTTTCTTCACAAGAGGTAATACTGTTTGTCTTACAGTTTGAAAAGTCTGATTGTTCCTAACTATGAAGAGTTGTAGCATGTGTCTGTTAACCTCTGTGGCCCTGTTCTGCTCTGAAATTGTGGATGCACAGAGCACTGTGGGTAGGGGTAGGTCTGGGATGGGTACAATGTCTGAACTGTGAGCAGTAGGCTGGGAGAAGTTTTGTCTTCCCAGTGTAAGTGAATGAAGAGAATATTGGTGAGGTGAGAATTGAGTCAGAGTGTTGCTGCTACAAACTGGTGCTAGGTGAGGTTTCTATATTTGGCATAGAAACTGAAAGTTGCATCTTCTTCAGACTGCAGGAATAGGAGCTTCAGCTCATTTGGTGAACTTCAAAGGAACAGACACTGTAGCAGGAATTGCATTAATTAAAAAGTACTATGGTACAAAAGATCCAGTTCCAGGATATTCTGTTCCAGCTGCTGAACACAGGTAAGATACTAGTCTAAGCCTTTCTAAAAACAGCTTAACAAAATGTAATTCTTTTCTTACCCATCTTTGTATCCAAAAATATATCATACAGTATTAGCTATGACTGATTCAGCTGTTGAAGCTGTAGTTCTGTACTGATGCCTCTAAATGTTCTAGGGGCACATAAGTAGCATGGTTGTTCTTAGCTATAAATGTATTTTAAGTGTTTTTAACTATAACTTTTTTGTCAGGGTCTTTTTAGAATAAGCTTGAAGGCTTTCAGTCTAGAGATATTGAGATTCACTTTATGAACTTCAAATTTTGTTTTAAATATAAAATCATAAATTGACAAACTCTGAGTTTTAGTTCTGGACTCTCACAGTTCATGTTCTCCCTCCAGAAGAGGCAGTTGCTCTCAAGCTTCCCATCAGTATAACTACTAATGGTAAATCCTTGCTGTATCACTAAGAATGGTGAATGAGTTTTTAAGAGTAAGAAAACTGATCTCAGACATTTAAGAGAGAGTGCTCTCTTTTATTCAAATCCATGTCCTGTACAAGGCTGGGAGTGAATGCAAATCCTTGAATTTCAGTTGCACATCTACACACTGAGAAATGAGAATATAAAAGAAGGTTGGTTGTGTGTTTCATATTGAGCACAAATGCCAGTTAAATATTTAGTATTGATTTTAAATAGTATTCACTTAGGATTGCAAGACAGATAATGGAAAGGCTTACATAGCTTACCCTTGCAGAGTAGTGGTCATGTTTAAAGGAGCACTACTTCATAGAACTTTCCTTACCATTGCTGTAGAGCTGTTCTAGAGCTCCTGCTTGACCAGGAGGCATGACAATTTTTGTCTGAAACTTCTGATGACTAAAACTACAGTAACATTTTTTGTAATGAAAGCAAAAGGGAACACATGGAGTCAAGATCAAGTGTCTTTTGCACAGCATATTGAAGAGGTGGCATTAGAGCAGAGAGCTTAAACTGCCCTGTCTAAAGTTTGCAGCACCAAATGCAAACTGCAGTCACCCTTTCCAAGTTGAAACACGAAAAAGGTCTCATACAAGAGACCTAGATTTTTACAGAATTGTTGTCCTGTTCCACAACCTTCAATACAAGGTGTTGTTGTGAGCATGGTACTTGCTCCTGGCATGTCAGCAGGGCTCTTCTGAGACTGCACCAACCTCTTTGAAATAAAAGTTGTTTGTCTCCCTGCTACCATGTTCTGGGACTTGTCTACACAGCAGATAACTGGAATTTTAAGGTAAAAATTCGATGCCCACTGACTCATATGCTATGCTTGAGAGCATTTTTAGGTCTTTGCACACAAGTTCTAAAGTCACTTGTGTCAGCTGGTCTGAGCAGCTACTGTGGATCAACTGCATTCAGTAACTTACTACTGCTCTCAGCAACTCTGGTCTATGTGCTTGCCTGTGGCCTTGTACCAAAGGTAATGTTCTGAGGTTCCTCTGGAAGAATGTTTGTATAAGTGAGAATATTTGTTTTATATCACTATCAAAAAAGAAAATAAATTCTGGTTTCTTTTTTAGATTTTTCTAAGACATGGTGAGGTGCTTCATTTTCGAATTTCCATTTTGTAGCATGAAGTTGTCAGAGCAGATGTTCTGTTCTTGCATCTGTAGTTCCCTAACTGTTTAAATTAAGTCTGTTTGTTTAGTATATAGTGTATTTATAATCCATGCCACACAGAGCTGATAACACATAGTTTCTGCTGTTGTGTAATCATACTGCTTATCATTGTCTTGAACTGTTGCTAGTAGGAAATACAGAATGACATGTAAATGCAATTCTAATATGAATTTTTCAATTGCCTTTGCAGTACCATAACAGCTTGGGGGAAAGATCATGAAAAAGATGCTTTTGAACACATAGTAACACAGTTTTCTTCAGTGCCTGTATCTGTGGTTAGTGACAGCTACGACATTTACAATGCTTGTGAAAAAATCTGGGGTGATGACCTAAGGCATATAATTGAAGCCCGAAGTCCAGAGGCACCGCTTATTATTAGACCAGATTCTGGGAATCCCCTTGACACTGTTCTAAAGGTAATCCTTTCTTGAAGCCATTTGTATACAAGATTGGGATGGCAGTGGTTTGTTTTGTAATGACTGGCTAGCAAACTTATCATGCCCTAATTTGGTATGCATTGTATATATTTGATGTTGACTAATTTGGACCTATAAAAAATGTAAATGTTTATCTCAGTATAGATATGGAAACTCTTTTGCAGTCCAAATAGTTCTGTATTCTTCATCAGTCTCATTCTTGCATATGGTTCTTTAAGCTTTTACAAGTTACCAGTTTTGCTGATGTAGTGATGTTGGAATGTTTTCATAAAGAGAAACTTCTATCACTTAACAAATGCAATGGGAAACAACTTGAGTGCTAGTAAATGCCAGGCCAACAACAATTCTTACTCCTAAGTTTAAGTATCTTGGCATCCCATGTTAATGTAATTTACTATTTTGTGCTACAAATACGTGTGTAGCCCTCTTCTCTCTTTCATAAGATGTACATTTAAGTCAGTGACTCCATGTTGAAAAAGGCTTCTTGCCTCATTGCTCTTTAGAAAGCATAATGATTGTTGCAGTTTCATAATAAAAGCTGTTGATACCTCTGAATTTGAGTAACTGTCAGCACTGTCCAAGTAAGAAGGTAGGGGCAATGTTAGTTGCATTGGTACTCCATCAAATTAGATCTATACAGCTTTAACACTTTTTTTTTTCCTTTGGGATAAGTGGCATATCACAAATAGGAACTGTGAATGACCTTTATCAGAGCTGATAGGAAAAGCTCCTAGCTGAAGTGTTAATTTTGAATATTTGTGGCTAACAAAATCATAAAAATTGGAAAGCATCATCCACCATCTTAAGGGAGGTCAAAAGAAGAGCAGGATCTTCAGCTGACACATTTAATGACAAAAAGTCAGAGCAAGCAAAGGGAGAAAGGGTGGAAGCATGGTTCTGATTAACTCTCAGTGCAAGTTCTTAAAGACTCTACTGTCTGACTGCTTTAAGGGCTTCCACCACAGTGGCTGGCATACTTTTTTTTTTTGTTGTGAGGATAGATTTAGAGCATGATTATGTGGATATATTTATGGATTTATTTTAATTTTTTAGAAAAAGCATGACTCAAATGTGGAAATTGTTTCTTTATTAGAATGGCAGATTTTTATTTTAATTTTGAACTATCTTCTTTCCCTTTTAATAGGTCTTGGAGATCTTGGGTAAGAAGTTTCCCATTACAGAGAATTCAAAAGGCTATAAGTTGTTGCCACCCTATCTCAGAGTTATTCAAGGGGATGGTGTGGATATCAACACGTTGCAAGAGGTAGGAGATCCTGTTCATGTGTTAGGGTGACACTGGCAAGGTTGTTATTTAATCTGGACTCTGTTACAACTAGACAGATGTTGCAGCAGAGGCTGCTGACCCCACCCCTGCCCTTGATTCCAGACACTGGCAGTGATATCATAATGCATAAAACAAATTCATTAAAACTCCACAGGAAATTATTAAGATGCATAAAGAAACTCTAAAAGGCATTTTCTAATCCTCCTATTGTGACCCTTCTCTTTCCACTGTCTCTGCTTTTGTTTGCTTTCATCATGCTTGTCAAATCTAATTGAGTTCAAAATCTGACAGTGGCTGGTCCTTCCATTGATGTCTAAGGCACACTGCATGATCACTGTGCTGCAGCAGTAGCAGTAATTAACTGGTTTGGCTCATCAGTTATGTACCATCTTAAGTCTGCTTGTCCTCACATATTGAAGGTGTAGTTTTGAAGGAGACTTTTTAAAACCTAGGGTAAGGAAAACAAGTTCCTTGATTGAGCAACTAGTGGAATAAGAATTAGTTGAAAAGACAGAAAATAGGTGTAAAAGATAAGGCTGTAGTCTGAGTCAAAATGGCGATTTTACCGAGACATAAATTGCTTATTTAGTAGAGTCTACATGCTTGAAATAAGCCATAAACTCACCACTTAATTAGAGGTAGATACTAGGTAATACAATATGGTTATAAAGGCATAGACTGCAGTAACTACAGATGACAAAGGGCTTGTAAGAGGAAGAGGACTTTGTCAGGTTTGTCCTGAATCTGTCATCTTCAGCTGTATTAGAGTTCAAAACCAGAAATAACTTGAATAAAGTTAAGATTAATTTTACTTGAATTTATTGACACTTGCCTTAGCTTTCTAAACTGACACATTCTTAGGTTCTTCTCAGCAAAGCTGACTTTTGCTGCTCCTCCAAACTAATAGCAAGGGAGGTATCAGTTTTAGGTTTTAGTTGGTCTGAAGCTATCTGCATATCTAACATGGGCACATAATGTGAACCTCAATGACAGACCTCAGATTTGACACTCAGATCCCCAGAGAGCAATTAATAGTGAGATTGTAATCTGATACACTAACTATAGTGAAGTCGTGCTCTGCATTTTTTTTTCTTCCCTCCAATGGCTTTTAAAGTAAATTCTATTTTATTCTTTTGTCCCATGTGTCTTTTTGAGAATATACAACTCTGCTCATATGCTTAACAGAACAGAAGCATGAGAGGTTAATAGCTAGAAAGTCTTATCATTAGATAGCAGGGAAGACACTTTGTTAAAGAAAACTAAACCCACACAGAAGAAAAACATTTCTGTTTGTTCTGAACAACAGTCTAACAGGACTGATGCCTGTGTTAGGCAAGTATGTTATGGTTGAGATTTTCATGAGTTGTGAGACGACAGAAACTGAACTGTTGTTTCTTGTAAGGAACTCTGGTTGCTTCTTTTGAGTTGCACTCAACAAAATTCAAGGATGTCTTATAACATCAATTCTAATAAAAATATTAAAGCAAGTGTTTAAAAATCTTTGCACTTGAGTGAAAAATGCTCTGCACTCCAAGTTCTAAATAGAGCCGTAAAACAATTGTAGCAGCTAATGGGAGAGGTTGAGAGGCAGAATGAGCAATTCTGTGTTTAGGTGATCTGCCTGTTTATGTATTTCCTTATGAAGCTGTAATTGATTCTGAGACATCTACCTGTAACAAGTAATAGAAGAGGGCAGAAGATCAAGTCCCCCAAGACATGCAGAGCAGACAGATCAATGCTGCCCAGTGGCACCTTCTCCTTTCTTCCTGACTCTAATCTTGCTGTGCCTCTTGTCAGCTTTGGTCATTGAACCTCTAGTCATTAAAACTATTTAGACCACACATGTAGCAGCAAACTAACTCAGCCAAAAGGGGTCAGTTTTGTGGTTTAGTGAATTAAATTATACCCTAAAAAGGGGCTATTACTTGCCAGCATTATACAGAAGAAAACAAACTGTTGTTTTGAGCTAGGAGAAATGGGCAGGAAGGAAAGTGACATTTCTCATTTGACAGCAGTAAATTATGTTGGAGCAAAATGACCATGATTTTGCAAATTAATTTTAGTTTTATTTAAATATCATGAATCTCTTCATCCTTTTATGTCAGCAAACCCCAGATTTTACTATGCTAACTTTTAGAAGTCACATTAAAAAAACCCTAAAACAACAACTGAAACCCAAAATTAAACAATCCACCCAAACCTGAAGTATAATTAATTCTTTTCCAGAAGGAGTTTACATGAACAAATACAAATGTATCACTGTGGCCATCTTTTTCCCCCTCTTGTAGCCCGTGCAAGACTTTTATTCCGAGTATTCCTTATCAACTTTCAATTCCAGACATGATTTATTGTTATAGATCAGATGAAAGGTAATGTACAATAGGAAAATCTAGAATGGGTAATGACCAATAGTCTCATTTAGCTATCCAAAGTAGCTGAAACAACAATATAGAAAACAACTCAGTATAAACTGGATTTTAAAATTCTTTGTTTTAATAGGGGATGCTGGTAGAACAGGTAAGGAAACTTTTTTGACTTTCTTTGCATTTTCACTTTTAAAAATCATTCCAATCTGCTAACTCCACAATATACTACACTTTCAAAGGATTTTCTTTGAACATTCAATTTCCAGATGTCTTTATAAATTTTTATACAAAATAAATCCTCTAATCTGGAGTCACAGTTCATGTATTAATCATGCTCGTAATGGTCACAGGAAGCTGGTCAGAACCTTGACACCTGAATTGTTGTCCCTGTATAGGTTTGAAAGTGTGAAACAAAAAAATTCTTCTGTATTGTTTTCCTTTGGGGGAGGCTTCAGTTGTTTCAGATCCCTTCCTTTTCTTCTTCCCTATTTCTACTGCTGTTTGCCATCCCTCCTCCATACCTAAGGAAGTGGTAGTGTCTGGGCCTTTGCTGAAGGGCGCTGGCACAGTCAGAGCTGTGTTTCAGCTTAGTCTGGATTTCCCTTCCCCTTCTCACCAAACCAAGATCAATCTAAGTAAGGAAATCCCTTGAGAGAGTGGAAAGCTAGAAGCCAGTTCTTCACCCAGGGTAAGTGAGGAGCTGTGCCTGTAGCATGAGATGAACAAACCTTCTGTAAATGAGAGCAGGATCACGAGCTGAAAGGGAGTTCACATTTCTTCTCACCCAGGAAAGAGGGTTAAGCAGCCAAGGCCCAGCTCTGCTGTACTTGCACTAACATCTGTTAACCTGCAGGTATCAATGACCATGAAGCCTCAGCAGCACGTGCCTTGGTGTAGGATATTGTTTATACCAGGCAGCTGTATCTTGCAGGCATGTTCAGGTCAATTCAGTGTCAGACCTGGCCTTTGCAAATGCACAGTGAGGTGATACAGAACACATTGGCTCAGGCTTGGCCAGCAGTTCACGTGGCTTCAGGCTTGCTCAGGCTCTGGACAGAACCAGAGGCCAGGTGGAGTTCACCTATATTTGCCTCTTTAAAAGACAGCACACTTCAGTAGAGTACATATCCACAGTTAAATCTCATTTCTTATGGCACCACTGGGCATTGTTCTCAAGTAGAGGGTATACAAAATACCATTTCTTACCCTTCCTTTGTCAGCTTTAGTTGCTTTTGAGGTACTTAAAGGAGAATGTAATAAATTTCAATCATTTATCTTCCCTGAGTACCTCTTAACTGCTTCCAGGAGAGTCTAATCACCTGAAAATAAAGATTCATTTTGCTCTTGGTCACTGTATGATGTCTACTGCTAAAATCCACAGGATTGTCACATATTTAAGAGGGCATTTGTTCAGGATACAAAGCTTTCAAAGGGTTCTCTTAAGTGGAAGTCATGGTGGTAGAGCTTAAGATTCATTTTGCATGACTTGCCGAGTGAGGCTGAGTAAGTTGGTACCATTGGAATGATGGAAACCCACTGATAAGATTTCTCCTGGGGAAATCTCTGACAGAAATGTAGTGGGAAGGTGTTCTGAGCATGCCCTCAGAAGGTTATGACTACTGTCCACATATCCTGTTGACTGGCCTCTGCCAGGCATTCAGACTGAGAGTATCTGTGAAGACAGTCTGCATGTGACAAAACTCTGGTGTGTTCTTTTGTTTACACTACCAGTTTGTCAGTCTGAAATTGGAATTGTGTTTTTCATTTCCCACCCCCCCCCTTATGAGCCTTAACTGTACCTTAAAAAAACAGCTTGACATCAGTAGCTCCTGAAACAGTCAGTGTTTTGTTACTCTGGCATTTCTTCTTGATGCAGGACACTAAGATTGCCCAAAATATTACCAGATTTCTGACTATGCTGATTTTTGAAACTATGCACTGTCCCCATAGATCATGTTCTTCCATTCTGCTTCTAACCTTCCTGTTCTCCTGGATGGATGGTGTTTTGCTATCTCACCCACTCTAGTTTTCTCATCTGCTTTTGATAGTAAAATGTTAGTAGAAGAGAGTTTGAACTCTTGTTCTGGGGCTATAACCATCATTTCAGGCTGTCATAAGAGTAACAGGTCAGGGATACAAATCTTGGCCCTTTATGAGCATGACTAAATGAGCACCCATTACTCTAGGCTAGAGGATGTCACATTTGGCTGGATAGAATGAGGGTGGAGGGAAATGAGAGAGTAACTTTCACCTTGACTGTTGCTAACAGCACAGTTCACATTGATCTGTACCTGCTGGAGAAGGTGGTAAAGCAAACACCTTGAGCAGTTTTATGTGTTTTCATTTCCCATCTCTAAACTTGCTGATCTTACTCTAGACAATGTGATTTGCAAGAGAATTGCTCTGTTCGAGTCATTGGTCAGAGAGGGTAATGACTTTCTGGAGCTGAGCAGGATGACTGTGTTGTTTCAGGATACTGACTCTGGTTCCAGGTCTTTCCATAATTCTTAGAATTTGGAAGGCTCTGAATAGTCCTATGAAGTCTTTTCTTTAGAGCTCTGTTTCTCTGGGCATTGCATTACTGTGCCACCTTAGTTTGGGAAGTATATGTGCTGGCTTGATAATTTTGTTACAGCAAAAGCTTTCCAGTTCCACACTGGAACTGTAAATGAAAATTCAAACAGTGTGCCAGGTATTGACCAAATTATTACATACATCTCCTGGAAACTGAATGTTAGTTGGCTTAATTGTCTGTAAAAGCATCTTGTTTAAGTAGTATAATATTTTTATAGGAAAATGGCATGGCCTAAAAGTATGCTCCATCATAATTTTCTTTTTCTTATTAGATTGTGGAGGGAATGAAGAAGAATAAATGGAGTATTGAGAATATTGCCTTTGGATCTGGTGGAGCTTTGTTGCAGAAACTAACCAGAGACCTCTTAAACTGTTCCTTCAAATGTAGTTACGTGGTGACCAACGGCCTTGGGGTATGTCTCTGTGCAACTTCTGCCACTCTGCTTTTAGTAAAGAAAACCTGCTTCACATTTCTTGGTATGGGACCACCATCTGCATTAGATCCCACAAAGCCTTTTCCTCCTAAAATAATCCTCTTCATTTTAGGTAAATGTCTTCAAAGATCCTGTAGCTGATCCCAACAAAAGGTCAAAGAAAGGACGGCTCTCGTTGCATAGGACACCTGCTGGAGAGTATGTGACTCTTGAGGAAGGCAAGGGAGATCTTGAGGAGTATGGACAGGTAGGAATTTTCAAAATCTATTGCATCATTCTTCATGCAAAAATAGACTGAGAAAAAGCAGGTTATAACTTAATTTCAGAAATAATTTCTGATCTGCCATTTTGTTCAACTCCCATCTTACTACCTCAAAAATTACCTCTGTGCCAGATTCAGTAACAGCAGAACAGTAGAATGACAGTAGAATGTTCAGGCTTTACAATTACAGGTCTTTGTCTTTTGTTTGTGTTCAGAAACATGAGAACATTACTGCTTTTCCCCAAGACTCAAGTCTCAGTGTTGCAGATATATACTGGCCAGGTAGTTTTGTTGGGCCTGTAGTGCACAGTTTGAGTAGTGACCCTAGCTGGAGGTAGAACAGGGATGACTGTAACTAAAACATGTTTCTATTTCCCCACTGAGATTTTTTTTTTAATAGTTCCTTCAGGGGTTAATGTTCTGTACGCAGAGCAGTTCCACAGTTTTTAAAGATGTAAATTTAAAGCAGGAATTCATTTTCCCTGTGAATTCTTTACAATTGCAAAATGGAATGCTATTTCTGTGTAATAAGCACAAACTTTATGCCAATCTCAGACTTCCAATTTGATATGTCTTGTGTTTCAACATCCAGTGAATCATTAAACTGCATGTTGAGTCTCTTCCCAAGTTAAGAGGACTGAAAATAAGTTACACTTTTGCTTTTAGAAGTTGAAAGTTTTCTGGTATACAGAAGCTGTTTTTGTGCTACTAGGCACACTGATTTACATAACAGTAAGCATAAAACATATCTCTGAGAAATTTCAAGATGAAAAACACCTGAGTTACACACACTGAAGATATTCTGCTCTGGACACAAAGATCTTACATAAATTTGAAACTTTTTTCTATGCACATATTCATGTACGTATGTTAATGATGGACATTCCTATCTATGTGGAGAGGAAAGGACCTAATGGTGAGAAATCTCTTCAACACAAACTGCGAGACTTTGGCTCTGAAATTAGGCAATATGTTGTCCCTTCATTTTTGTAAGGTGAAATGATTCATTAAATTTTTTTTTGTCCCAGGAAATTAGAGAGGGTCATTGGTGTGGTACCAGTTCAGGGGCTCCCTGGAAATGACAGGGAATGACCCTTCTGTGGGCCCTTTTCTCTAAAGCCACAGGTCCTTGCAGTAGATCACCAAGTGCAGGAACTGCTCGGCGTTGCTGCTGTGCTGACTTCCCTTGCAAGCTGTGCTTATTGCCCTTCCAGTGTGATGTGTGCAAGCCCTTCCTGATATGAAGTTTTACCAAATATATGAGTAAAAGGCACAATGAAGAAAGATGTTTGGGTTTTTTTTTCTAGAGAAAAGAAATACTTCATTTAAACCTCTATAACGGAATTGTATTTGACTGGTTGCATGTCACCTTTCTTACAAACTGCTCTAGCAAGGTGAATTTAGTGTGTATTTGGCTTTGGCCAGGTGTAGATACCACACTCAATGGACTAGCCAGCACAAAGCTGCTGTCTGTGCAAGGATGACCCAAGCCTTTTCTTCCCTGTAACCTTTAGTGAAAGGTGTCAGAAGAAGCTGTAAAGATTGAGTATCTTGACAGTCTAAAGTTCCAGCCTTACCAGGCTGGATTTGTGTGCTTGCTTTTGAGTTTGTGTAAGCTGTGTTTGCCAAATCACTCTTGCTAAAACAGTGGTGTTTCTTGCAGGACCTGCTTCACACGGTGTTTAAGAATGGCAAGGTAACAAAGTCATATTCGTTTGATGAAGTAAGGCAAAATGCCAGGCTGAAGAACAGTGAATTACAAACAGCATCTCACTAAGTTCCATTCCATGTCTGTGTATGTGTGTGTAACTAGGTCGTACTGCATAGCTACTGGTTTATTGTACAGATTTGTGTGTTTGTGTTTTATGACATTGTAGCCAAATTATTTGTTGGTTTATGGACATACTGCCCTATCTTTTGCCAGTCTTTAGAGGATGAAATCAGGAAATGGTACTTAACTTGTAAAACATATTTAATGCTAAAGTGTGCTTTTTAGGGCCCTTTGCCAGTAGTGATTCAATCTGGTATTGATCTTTTCACAAATGAGACAGAGCTGAGAAACTTTTTTATATATAACAGAATATCACAAAATGGATTTACATGAAATTATCATGATTGCTTTATGTTTATATTTAACTTGTATTTTTGTACAAACAAGATTGTGTAAAATATATTTAAAGTTTCAATAATTAAGTCTTTCCAACTTTTCATGATTTTTATGAGCACAGACTTTCAAGAAAATATTTAGTGGGGGGGGGAATCCATTGCCTTTTGTCCATTAATCAGCAAATAAAACATGGCCTTAAAAGTTTGTTGTGACATTGTTCCATTTGACAACTAAATCAGGACTCGTATCTCCTTAAGATCCCATAGAGTTGCTGACCTCACCATTTCTTGTAGTTGTCTGTATTAGTAAATCTGCATTAAACAAAATTACTGTTCTTACTAGAAGGTTTAGGTATTACAGACCTTGCTGGCACAGTAAGGTATGTAAGTGAAATGCCAAATTTGAAAGGATTCTCTACTGCAACTTAACTTGCCAAGCCTATCCACTTGGTATATGCACCTCAATATTTTAAGAGTAAAGTTTTTAAGAGATCTCCTCTTCCACTATAGAATATATGTGTAAAATACTGAAATACGGAAGCGGTGTATTTTAAAGTAATTACACTTCTGGGTTTATTTTTCATATACTGTAAGTGACATGAATTTAAAGCAAAATACTGGACTGGGTAGTGCACTTTTTTACTTTTTTGTATTTTTTTCATTGATTTGCCTTTTGTCAGACTGGATGTTAAATTGTAAAAATGTTTAACTATTTTTGTTAACAACTTTAATAAAACTATGCTAGCCAAACTCCTACATGAATGGCAGACCTGTTTCCCCTTCTCACCCCATCCCTTTGAGGATGGTGAGGAGGGGCTTTTATTTTGCAGAGGGTAACTGTAAAACAATGTGTTTGAGAGATACTTTTGAACTGTCTGCACTTGATTGTATTTGCTCTCTGCTTATGCTTGATATGAGTATCTGCTGGAAAATGAAACTGTTGAGGATTTTATTTGAGAAGCTATGTAGTAACCTCTGAAATATTGGATAGTACTGTAGGATGGCTCTCACTAGAAAAGTACCTCCCTTACTTAAAAACAAAAAACAACAAAAGCAAACAGTTCCTGTTCTGCTGGCAATCAGCTATCTGCCAATTGCTTAATATACTGATGTAATTAATGCTTCTAATTAGTAGATGATGTTACTGGAAAATGCTAAAGCCTAAAATAATTTACGCCTACAAAATTTTATAAAACATGCTTTTAAAGGAAGATTGAAAAGCCATACTTCATTGTTCTTGCTCTCTCACCAAAAAGGGCCACATCAAAGCATCCATAATATTCCCAGGGTTTGTAGTTAAGAAGTTTATGCCCAGTCTCAATAGTTCTTGTTAGTAAAAACCTGTTTTTCACTTGTAGTGTATGTAATTATACATTTAAGTGACGTATTGTTTCAAGAATAGTGTTTTAGTAAAACTCTAAATGCTGACCTTTCACACTGAGGAACTGCCTTCCCTTAGCTATTAATGATATTGTTTGGTTTTGGCCAGGAAAGATTTTGAATCTGGACTTAGGATCAGTAGCAGGTAAATAGTACAGAGCCTATTTCACTCCTCCACATGTGTACTAGGGAATTTTATGATGTATGGTTTAAAAAATAATAAAGTAAATGCTGCTTTCATTCTGTACCAATAAAAATTTTGATAACTATTGACTACCCATAAGTGATATTTTTGTACTTGAGAACTGAGGATATACTGTGGAAGCACTGTTTTCATGTGTACCATGAAATACATTATAATTGTTCAGTATTGTCTAAAACTTTTCAGCTTATTATTAGTTGGAAACTCAAAACAAATTCTCTACTCGTGCACGTCACTTTCAGAAAGTTGTAACATCACTCATTTTATTAAATGTTAGGATCTTCAAAAGGGGGAAAAAAAAAAAAACAAAAAAAAAAGAAAAATACCTGGTGCTATTCAGACCTGAACACTTGTCTCTTTGTGTTTGGCAGTTTGACATTCTGGGCATCAAGGAGTTGACAGGAATTAACTGCAGTGCTTGAACCATACAATATCCTAATTCTTCCACATGAAAGCAAACAGCATGTTTGTTTGCTTTAAATTACTAGATTTGTAGTCATTGATATATTTTAATTATCCCCATTTCATAATATAATACAGTATTTGTATTTAAAAATAGGAATTGGGAAATTTGTGTTTAATACTCTGATTTGTAACCATATTTAGCATAAGAAATGGATTTTGTAAGACTATTTTTTTCCTTCAGCTGCATGATTATAAAAAAAAAACCAAAACTTTTTTGGTACTTTGAAAGATCTGAGGAGAGAACAGAAGAGTACTTAACTGTTTGGTTTGCCAAAACCAAAACAAAGCTTAAACAGTTCTTTTCTTATAGGTTTTTACATTCCTTCTTGTTTAGTGAAGAACAAGTATTCCTCACTTAAATCCTCTGTTAAAGTAATTTTAATGTACTTGGCATCAAATACCAGTATGTAACACACATGGAAATAAAGTTTAGTTCTGGCAGTGAAAATCATAGCCATGTATCTGACTGTGTCTAAAGTTCTGCTGTTGGGCATCAGATGTCATCCTGTGCTCTTGGTTGCCAAACACAGCCAGAGCAGGGCTGTGCTGTCACTGCATTCCTTTAAGGAGAGCTGCTCAGCTGCCTTGCAGACAGTTGGGGTTAAATACATTTACAGCCAGCTCAGTTCTAGAGAAGAGAAAGCAAACTGGGCTCTTTTTTGGGGGGGGGTGTGTGTGTGTGTGGTTTTAGGAATTTGGTTTGGTTTTGGGGTTTCTTTTCCTTTTTTTTTTTTTTCTTTTTCGATGTGAGTACATCTATGCTTCAGCATTTTGTCTGTTTTTGCTTAGAACACTTGTCTTTGAATTTGATATAAGAAATTATCCTCTATATTTGACATAACCCTTTCTCAAATAAAGTTTCATTATTTAAACTTTAAACTCACTAGAACGCTTGTTTAAAGGCAAATTACCCATCAGTGTTGCATCCTTCAGTTCACTGCAGTACAGCTCCTTAGCAGAGTCCTCTGGACAGGATTTTTGTGACTAGAAGTTACACTTTATCTCCTGCATGACTTAGGTTGCAGCAGGTGCCTTCCCAGCAGGAAAGAGTCAGTAAAGGTGGATAAGGCCCCTCCTGTAATGGTGTCATCGTTTGTTGCTGTCCTTTCAGCTCTTGCTGTATTGCAGAGAGGGGCTCTTGGAGCTCACAGTAATGCTTGAATTTAAAGGTTCTGTTACAAGATTTACAGAGAGCACACACAGCCCAGGTGCTCTCCATGGCTCCTCCATGTCCTTCCCATGCTGTCAAACCCCTGAGCTCCATCACTGCAGATTCCTCACTCTGGTCAGCCTTTGTGACCAGCCTGAGAGTGTGGTGGTGGCTCCCAGGTCATCTGCAAGAAATCAGCAGGGGAATTCCAGGCCTTGGCCAGTGCAGAAGGCAAGGGACTCTTTGGAAGAGCCTTATTTGTGTCCTCCAATCCTCCTGCAACAACTAAAATCATAACTGTGCTGAGCTGCTTGAGGATGTGTTTGTAATTGCATCTCTGCCTGGAAATGTTTGGGTTTCTCTGAGCGCCCCATCAGGCTCCTGAAGGTGCACATCTCCATCAGATTTGTAAACTTCTGGGTGAGAGATCATCCTCTTAAACCTAATGGATAGGGGCCTTATGTGGAGAGCCACCTGCCTTCTAAATAACCCAGAGATCAGAAACAGGGGAATAATGAGATTAAAGATGCTTTGTAAAGCCATGCTTACTAAAATCACAGTTGCTAACCATGGATGTTATGTTCTTGGGGGAAGGGTGTTCCTGTTTTACTAGCAGCACAGCTGATCTTGGTAATGATTTTAAAACACCCTTCACAGAGAGACATTTGGTTTTAATTAATCAAAAGGGATGAAAAACACTTTGAGAATTTCCAGAAAGTATTTTACTGTGGCACAATATTTTGTTGGAAGGTACCCTGATGTCTGGTGTAATGCAATCCAGAGCAATTCTGAAGATAGGAGAGTGAAGTCAGCAGGATTCTTCTCAAGTAACATACTTTGTTCCTTATAATTTCCTTACAATCTTTGCATGAGTACTCCTAGCTGCTTTGTAAAAAGAATTTCCAGAATTTTCAAGTTATGGTGAGGTTTCCTGGCATCAGAATGGCAGTCTTCTCTCCTGCTTCTGACTGGAGCAGAGGTCTTTTAAGGACAGATAAGGAGCCATCATGCCCCTAGCAAGGTTTTTATTTCCCTATTACACAACTATTCTCAGTTCAAGGGCAAGTTTATTGTTTGTTTACCATTGAGAAAAAAAAATCAGTAAATTTGGGTTGTATAACTCCTTTTTTTCCCCAGCAGTTTGGTTTATATAGAAATCAATCCAAGGTATTTCAAAGAATCACTAGATAAATTTACACAAGCATACTCTAATTTTTAATACATGTAGTTATGCTTCATTGATTACTTGTTAGATCTGAGGATCTGATTCTTGGTAGTTGATCCAATGCTCATGTCAAGTAAACATACTATATATAGCCAGGTAATTATAAATTGCTGAAAATGGCTTCAGAATCTTTATATAATTATAGTTCTTAAGAAATTCAAGTGGGTAGAGAAAGGATGCATGGAAGGTTCTGAGGGCTGGACATTTTTACTTCTTTGCCATTAATTTTGGTTATTAATGTAGCTATTTAAAGCTTCCACATCAGCTCTTCTACACAAAAGGAGATATGGAAACTTGTTTTATCATGTCTGAGTACTCATATCAGCAAAATATTGATAGGGTCAAACCAACTGCATGGATTCTGAACCTTATCTCTTGTAAGGTAAAGGGAAGAACTTCAGCCTCAAACTTAATTCCCTTTCCTTTGAGCAGGAGAAGAAAGAATCTGTTTTCCTCAGCCTTTGGGAGGTGCTTTCCTCAGCTTCCTGGTGAAGAACAAGGCTGGTGTGCTCTTCCCTTTCAAGGAAGTTTTCCCTATTCCAAAAGATGTCACCCTATTTTAAGCATAAGGAATTGCAGCTCGTAGTTGATGTGTCAGAAGGATGACATACCCCAGCAATTTAAGAGGATAATCTCTGGGTGAAATGGCTTTGGGTAGAGATATGTCTGTAAGTCACAGAAAGGTCACAGTATGACAACTAATCTCCCTCTGGTGGGGGTGCCTCCCTGCCCTTTCTGTCTCAGCTGAGCAGGTTCAAGGCTATGCTGTAATCTGCTGTGAAAACATCGAGTCTGTTCAACCAAAACAAAGTGTTGCCAGGCCCCTGTGATTACAAAGCAGTGGTCTGTTAATGTGCCCCAGTCTAACCTTAATCCATTTTTCAGGCCTTTTATCTTGTAGCTACTTGTTAAACCAAGTGCCATGACAAACTTCATAAAGCTCCTGTTCTTCCCCCACACTGGGTTTTGCAGCCTCACCTCCAGCTCTGCTGCTTGAAGACCATTATTTGTTTTTATTGCTACTGTAAATCTCCAGAAGATAAAAAGAATGATTTCACCTCTGTACAAGGTTTTGCAATCATTGCACCTTCAGATAAAAGCAAATAGATTCATGCATTAAGATCGGAGAAAGGTGACCCTTTGTTACCTTTTGTGTCCAAGTTGTGATCATGGAAATGTTAATAGATATGAATCTGGCAAAAATAAAGATATGTTCTCCTGGAAACTGGTTTCCATGTAAAAGCCCCAGACTGAAACATACATTTAGAACCTTTACAGTTATTAGTGAAGCACTGCTGAGTACTCAAGCACTGCAGCTTGGTTTCTGCAGGTACTTCTTGGCAGTGCAGTCTCACCCATGTCCCCTGTGGGTTACCCACAGGTAATCCCATCAGACAGGGGCTGCACTGGCACATGGAGTAGCAAGATAAAGTTCTTGAGTTCATGGAGACCACAATCCTGGGACTTGTGTCTGCTGGGAAAGTCCAACACTATGTGAAATAACCTGTGCCACTGCCATCCTGAACACCAAAGGTGGGCTTGCTGAGCCTGATTCACCTCCAGCTCCAGTCTGGCTGTGCAGACTATTCCCACAGCTGGTTTGTTGTAAGGAGCACACATGGTTAATCCCTGGTCTGTCTTTCACAGCCCATCGTGGATTAGGCAAGACCTGGGAAGAGTTTCAGCCGTTTCTTCTCTGTTACAACAGTCTTGCCCAAAGGCATTTTGAGACAAGAAGCCCATATGGTTATTGAATATGTGGTGTGCTGTAAACTAGCATGAGAGGAGGGAGGGACTTTGGGGGTTGTGGTATGATTGTAAATAATAATTCTTTCCCAAGTCAATTGATTAGACACAAGTGCTGTCACTGGGGTGGTTGTTATCACAGCAAAGACAAGGCAATCGAGCTGCAAGTCAGCTAAGGCCTCTGGTTCTTTTCCAAATTACTTTTTCTATCCACTACTCTCTTAAAATGCACGGAAGTACTACTACCATCAATCACCCATGGGTAATTTTCCTACAATGGCATAAATCTCTGTGTCACACTCTCTGTTCTTGCCTGGCATTTGAATTGCCAGGGTTTGGTTTTGTTTGGTTTTAGTGCTTCTGCACTTTGTACTGACATTTTTATTAAGCTATTTTTTATGACACTAGGATTTTCTATTTAAGAAGTAGTAGATGAAACATAACATGTCACTTTTTGCAAGGTTAGGATTGTTTTCTCCTGTGCACATTGGTTTATGCCAAACTTCATCTCCTATTATAATTTAAATTTAGATTGTTTCGTAAAGGCCTTTTGCAATTCTTCACAATCAGCTCCCACCTTTATTACCATTCATAACTCAGCACCTCCAGCAAGCTGTCAACTCCTTACCCATCCTTCTCTTCGTTGTTTGACATGTTGAGCAGCAGGAGCTCCAGCACAGATCACCAAGTGGAGTTCCACTCTCTGAGAAAGCTGAGTAATTTCCTATTACTTTCTTTGATCAATGTTGTGTACATGTAAGGGCCTCTTCTTGTGTCTCAAAACCTCTTAGCTTCCTTAAAAACTTTATTATAAATCTTCTTGAATGCCTTTTTGAAATTAAAGTAGGTTATATCCACACACCTGTTGACTCCTTCAAAGGACTTCAAAGAAGGTAACTTTCTTTGCATTTATCAGTCAGAATCTTCCTCAGGAGCTTAAATTTGTTCTTTCTACTGTAATTTCTCCCTTGGTCTTATTGTGCCTTTGTCCACAAGATCAAAAGTCTTTTGAAAAATTGGAAAATCCAACTCCAGACAACTCAGGGAATTGTGAAACGGATTCTTGTTCTCATGCTGTCTTTGTCCTTTCGCAGTACAGTGCTTGATGGTGAATGGCACAGGATTCTGTAGCAGAGTACCTTGGGATAAGAAGAGCAGTGAGCCATTGAGACAAATCTGTTCTTCAGGTTTGAATTAAAGAGGTGCAGTTAGCAAGGAACAGACCAACTTATGGGAGGCTTCACGTGGTGATACTGTTCAGGGTCTTGCATGAGCAGGAAAGCTGGACATAGTAACAGAGACAGCCCCACCAAGTGCTGTGAACTAGAGGTAAAGATAACCTGGTTTGCACAGTGCTCATCCTTGACCTCCAAAAAAATTCTGTCCAGCAAGAGACTCAGGATTAAACCAGATTCCAGAATACTTTTGAGTGAAGAGCCATTTGTTTTAAAACCACACGCACAGATCTGTACACAAGTCTGGTGTCCCAAAATGATGGATGTATAAACTGGTCACCTCTATACTGGAAACAAGGATGTATTGGAACCAGTAGCTCTAATGTGGGTGCCTCTGTGGTGTTTGTTGAGCATCAGCTGAGCACTGGCAGTTGATATTTTATATAATACTGATTGTATAGGGATCACATACATATATGTACATGTGTACAGTTTCTACACACAAAGATGTAAATCTATATATGAATAGACAGATGTTTACAGATGTGTATATATTCTAACTATAGAAGGAAATATCCATAAATACTAAGGACATTCTATTAGTGATTGTTCATGGGCTATGATCTTTCATAAACTCTCTGCACCTGGATCGTGCTTGCTCTGTTTCTTTCTGATAATTTTATACATGAAAGGGTTGTGTAAGCAGCCTTTTCGGCCACCACCTGACTGGCAGCTTATGCTGAAATGATCATCTATGGTTACTCCTAAATCTGTCTCTGAATTGCTTCTTGCCAAGACCCTGCACGTCTGTCTCTGGTGTTGTGTAAGCTGGTATTTAGCTACCTGCCAGTGGATGTCATGGGACTGTGATCAGGCAAGTCAGGTTTGCATAACAATAACCTGTCTTTGTCCCTCGTTATCACCCCTTAGCTTACATGTCTCCCACGGACTTTGTCAATTAAAGATTTATGTCATTGTCTAGGTCACCAATGAGCAAGAGAATTTGGGCAAAAAGATCTCAGTCCCGTGGCACCACTGCTAAATGTGGTCTTGCTCATTGGTGACCTACAATGATTAATATTTTGAGATCAGTGAAAGAACCGGTTTTTAATCCACATAGTCCATATATATAAAATATATATATAACTGGCAGTTATATATTATTTGAATTTTTAAAACCAAATGCAGTGTTGTACTAATGCCTTGGTGAAATTCACATTGCATTATGATGGTTTTCTTTATTCAACAGATCTGGAAAAATAAAATAACAAAAGAAAAAACACCAGCCCAATTTCATTCCCTTTTTACTACCAGCTAGCAAAATGCTCTGAATTGAAATGTCAAGGACAATCTTCTTTCTCCACTTGTGATCTCCTTCTCCTTTTAGCTTTGAGCAGGACCTGCTGCTGGCCAAATCCTGGTTTCTACTGCAATAGTAATGATGAAAAGTAACATCTTTAGGTAAAGAATGTATTTGGAATATTTGGCTGGAGAAAACATAGCCCCAAAGGAGATGTGGGATCTGTGCATTAGCTGGGCAAAGCCACAGGAGAAGCAGGGACCATCACCCTGGGGACAGCCCAGACCTGGCTGGTCTGCCATCCCTGGACACTGAACTGGTCCAGCCAGGACCTGACAACCCATGGTGCCTCAACAAACCTCTCTGGGAGAGGAGCCTGTGCAGGTTTAGAGCAGCTCAAATGCGAATGTGTGCTGTATTTAGGGATTACCTATAGATATAATGCACCATAATACACCTCCCAGGGCCTGCCCTGCCCTGCTTGCCTCCCTGGTTCCTTCAGCCCTGCTCACTTGCTCTGAGTAAGAAGTGTTCCTTTTCTGCAGGAATACTCAGACACCCGCTGCAGCCTCCAGAGCAGTTCTCTGGGGCCTGTGAGATCCCCAGGAGCTAACAGGGAGCTCTGCCTGGGGTGATGTCCACCTGTTCAGGACAGACACAAAGCAAAGCAAAGTTGTGCCGACCAAAGGAGTCTGTAGGGAGCCAGCTCTGAGAATACCAGATCCCTCTGTCTGGATGTAAGAAAAGCCAGAGGGATGAACTTTGTGTATGCTGTATAGCTTTCAGTGGTGACCTATTGGCTTCTAAAATCTTGGCTATAACTTACTGAAATACACTTTGCCTTTACTATCACACCTGTCCCAGTGGAGATGGGAGGAAGGAAATGAACTGGAGCTGGCTGAGCACACTTTGAGCCCTTTGGCTGCTCCCCTGGAGATGCCAAGCTGCAGTCAGCATGGTCAGGCTGTCCTGGGCCCTGCAGCAAGTCCTCTCCATCAGCAGCTGCTGCCCAGATGCTGCTCTCAGGAGGGGCCTCTCTGTCCCTGCAGCCCAGCAGCCCCTGGGGTGATTCCACTCACAGATCAGGTAAGTCCAAAAGGTTGGTCCAGACTCCAAAAGGACAGCACAGCCCTGGTGATGGCAGAGCCCATGGCCCATGGGAGAGACCCTGTACTCCTGCCTCATTCATTGGCACTGCCTTCCAGATAAGATCCTCTCCAGTGGGCTCAGTGCCAGCTTGGTGCTGGTCAGAAATGGGCAGCCACAACACCTGGAAGGAAAAATAATTTCAAAACTGGAAGAATCTGGGATTCCCTGATATATTTCTCTGCTGAGTGAATGACACACCACGCAGCCACAGTGTTTGTAAGTAGACTCTCCTCTGTATTTTTAGCAACTGATCTATGAGATCATTTTGCTATTTTCAGTTGTTTGTGACTTGGGACTTTTCTGCTAGGAACGTTGTGAGTGGGAAGGAGCACATACCCTCAGCTTCCAGTGAGGGCTTGAGCAGACCCTGTGTACCCAGTAAATGATACTCATTTTCTGAACAGCTTCCCTCCCTGCAGGATTCCAGGGCATCTGTTGCAGTTTGAGAAATGCCCTCTAGTGTTCTTCCAAGATGCAGGAGAATAAGCACATACCCAGGAAAAGTCCAGGCAGTCTTCAGTGAGCTGACCAATAGCTTCCATGTAAGCAGGCAGCATCTGTAAGCCTGGATGGCATCTCCCATGCCCCATTCACGAGCAAACAGTGTCTTGCTTAAAGCAGGAAATACAATTCCTGCATGTGCCTTTTGGTGCCTCAGTGGATTCAGTGCAAGGGGTCTCACAGCACATTTCCATATCCTGCAGGTCCTGCACCATTCCCAGTATCCACACAGTGCTGGCAGCTGGGCACCATCAGCAGGCCTGGC
This sequence comes from Polioptila caerulea, assembly GCA_013397295.1. NCBI lineage: Eukaryota > Metazoa > Chordata > Aves > Passeriformes > Certhiidae > Polioptila > Polioptila caerulea. The sequence goes on along the minus strand of VYXF01012142.1, from coordinate 460,925 downwards.
CTTCCAAAGGGGCAGCTTGCTCATCTCCCCCTTGCCTGCCCCTCTTGTGCCTGCCCTGTGGGCTTAGAGTGTGCCTTTAGAGCATCTCTTATCTCAAAGCACAGAGACCCTGACCCTGAGTGCTGCTGTTCATTCATCGAATAAGGATGCAATAATTAATTGACTGAGAGATAAGCCACAGATTTAACTGTATGTCAAGCCTGCAGGATTCCCTCAACGCCGCCCACGCTGTGCTAAAACTGTGGATTCCTGCACTGATGCCAGAATTTTAACATGTAATAAACAGAGACAGCCCCTTGCTATCCAGGCCAGGCTTAGAAGAGGCGATTTACTGGGACTGCCTGTGCATGGCACAGCCCTGGCAGTGCAGGGGTTGGAATTCAGGGCTGTCAGCCACAGCCCCACACCCTCCTGCCTGGCACCTTAGACACAGCCTTTGCCCCTTGCTGCACCTTACAAATTTGTTTTACACTGTGGATGTGATTTTTTGGTAGCAGCCTGAGTTCTCCATTACCTCCCTTTCCTCTCCCATTGGCAAGGTATCGACATGCACCCGCCTCTCTCATGGGATAAATAATCTCCACTGCAACAGGAGTTTATTGTATAAATTTTATAAATCTTGCCTTATAAAAAGAAGCTTATTCTCCTCCCCCAACAAACCTGCATCACATCAACCACCCTCCACTAGTCCCTGCAGCAGTGGCCACCTGGGTGCTGCCAGCACCACCATCCCTGCTGCTCAGTGTCCCCCCAGCCAGGCCACTGTCCCACAGCAGGGCGTGGGGACTTGGCTCACACCCCAGTCCTGAGGGCCTTGGGACCTTGGCAGAGCAGCAGGGTTTCCAGCCAGGATGAAATTCTGGCTCTGGAAACCCGAGGGTAAACCTGGGGCCAGAAAAGCTAAATTTCATTTGAGCAGACCCCCAAGTCCCAGGTAATTTTTGCACTTTGAGAGCTTTGGCAGGGCTTCCTTGGGTGATGTCTGAGCAATGGCCCAAAAAGCCTGCAGGGAGCCACAGGACACTGGAGCTACTCACAAGCAGCCTGATGGCCACCTCTGGCTTCTGTGGGCCAGTGAGAAACAACTGTCCGAGCCTTGGGAGTTTGGTGTTTCCACAGCTTCAGGTTCACCAGCCACAGAAGTTTTAAACGCCTTTATTATATTTTCTGTTGTGCTTGTAAAAGTACAAAATGGCACTTTTAGTACCAAAAGGAGACTGTTTATTTATTTTTATTTCCTTTTGGGTTAGAAGAGGAGAGTGAAAGAAAATACAAACTGGTTTTCTCCAAGAAAACAAACTGACCTTTGAGTGTTAGAAAAGCCTTTATACAATAATTTGGCTGAAGAGGACTGGAATTTCTTCTGTGAAACATGTTTTTCCTTAAAAAATGCCAGTTTGCTAAAACCAGAACCTTTTGCAGAAAGGCTTGGTGAATCTGCACATTTCATAGCTACTTAGAAAATTTTTGGACTGCTGAAATGCTGAATGTGTCAGCATAACTCTTCAAGTATGAAGTTAATCTACAAGTGGAATTTTAAAAAATAGAAATTAAAAAGTAGAAAAAATAAATACAATTTAAATTAAAATGAAATATTTTTGCATTATTTAAACCCAAAATGTTTAAACTGATCCATTGGAAAGCACACTGTGAACATCAGTTCACAACAGCTTTGAAATGTGGCCTTTTGGGGAGTGGAAAATTCACTCCCTCCCAGGTAAAGCTGCTCTGGAAAGCTTCAGACAAGCATAGACCAGGCTGTGAGTTGAAGTGTCAGGCCTGTGCTCTAGAGAAAACTGGGGAACCTTGTGCAATGGCACCTCTGCCCACTTTGATAGGTTTCTTTTTGGCTTTCAGTACAGCACAAGTTCAAAGCCACAGGTGAAGCATTTCTGACTCCCTCATCAGCAAAGGCAGTGCAAAATATCTAATTAAAAAAACCCAGTAAGCCAAAGGCACACATTGGTCTTGCTAATACTTGCTGTACTAATGCTAACTAATCTTAAAAGCCTCATTACTGTTTTGGTGCAGTTTTCACAGCCCTCCCTCACCACCAAAAAAAGAAAAAAAATTCTGGGCTGGAACTACTGTGAAGCATATTTAGAACAAGATAAAAGTCTAAGAAATTTAAGAAACATACATATTATTTTTCAGGATACATCCTGGGAATAACTAGTGAGCATGGAAAACCAAAGGAAATAATTAAAAGTGGGAGTATGAACTGGGTTTTTTTTCCATTTTGGGGTTTTGGGTTTTTTCTTTTTGGCCCTGCTTTCTGCACCAGACAAAGCACAGAAAACCAACTAAATTCATTCTAATTTTGGAATGAAGTGGAGGTTTTAAGTTCAAAATGAAAATGGAAGTCTTCATCCTGCAATAATACTCTCCAGAGCCTGCACTGGCAAGGTACAACTGCACCTCCTGTCTGGATGAAGTGATGTTGCTTCTGGCTTTAAGCCCCATGACACACCTAAGTCACTAAGCTAAGGTTCATTACAGATATCTTTTATTGTGGCTTAGGGCCCAAAAGGCAGCAATAATACTGAAATTTGCACAGAGTGTTTCTGAATCCCCAGCAGCCCAGCAGGTTGTGTGCAGCTGCGCCGTCCTCTCTCCACGCCCCAAGTACCAAACCAATGTGCTGGTCTGTGGTTGTGGCCTGTCTTTACTCCTCATTTTTTTGATAATGCAATCCTCCTAAGAGCTGCTGCTGTTGAGTTTTATCCCCTCAGGGCTGAAACAACATTTTAATACCAGGCAGGGTGTAATCAGTGTGTATCTGCCCTTGCTCAGGTCCTTAACTGGACCAAGAGGTGCATCATTTGAAACACAGTAGACAAAACTTTTCCTTCTCTTGGCTGATCATACTGGCAGATCAGCATGAGGCTCCTCCATCTGAAATTAATGGCTGCTCTTCAAAAAAATCACCCATTGCTTTTTTTTTCTCCTTGCTACTTAGCCTAATGTTTTCCTGAATTGCCAGGAATAAAGTGACGTTGTGGATTTTTGAATTTCACCGAGTTATGCTAGATTAACAGTCAAGAAACAAAAGCATTAAGACTAAATATTTCTAATAGATATAATTGACAGAGAAAGAAGTCTGAAGGCATTTGTACATCTGAAACAGGTGATTCAAGAGTCATGAAACATTCATTGCCATAAAAAATATAAATACCTGGAGCTTTTGAAGTAAATCAAGTACAAGCTCAAAGATCATCAGTCAGGGATGCCTTTAATAGATATTTAATTAATCAATCATTGGATCATGCAATTCCTAGTTCCCTTCAAGGGAACCTGTTAATTAGTTTATCTGTGCTCTGAGCTCACACTACAGCCCAGTGTCCTTCTATTCCTTTCTGTCTTTCTGAACTCCTCTGATGTCAGATGGAACTGATTTCTTTTGAGGACCATCTCTACTTTAACTATTTATTTAGTGTATTTATTTTGAGGATCAAATTAGCAGTAAAAGTGCTGGTTTTAATCCAGCCCCAGGATAATTCACAGCTTTGGGCTGAGCTGCTTTAGATTTCAGACACAAGGAACCAGGACTGGCCTCACTGAGGGCACTCAGCTGCAGCCCAGTGGTATGATGTATCACACCTGGCATTGCCTCTTGACCATAATGTTGCTTGCCCTTTTTGGCATTTTCTCTCAACAGGACTACAAGGTCTTGTATAGGGAAATTATTTGTAACCTCTACTAATCATAAAATGAATTAGATAGAAACCCACATAGGAACACTCCAGTTAGAATCTAGAACTGCATCTTGCCCAAAGAGAAAGCTGACATCTCCTGGAGTGAAAGACTGTGTTTGTCCTCCTCAGAGGACAAGAAAATGAGAGGATGTCCTCACCATTTTGGACAGACAGGCACATATCTGTCCTGCACGTCTTCAAAGGTGCAAAGCCTTCATGCCCAGTGGTGGGTTCACTCTCAGGCTGGTGCTGCTTCCTGGGGGCTGGAGTAATCCCATGGACATAAGAGCACATTTATGGGTTTTGACATGAGGGTGGCAACCAAATGCCTTCATGGCTGTGCTCAGCAGAGTGTTGGAATGAGGCTGCTGGTCAAACTTGTCACTGTGTGTGGGGTTGTGAGCTTTGGGAGAAACCAACATCAATCGATCTCTGCATTTTCAGCACCAGTCTCTGTTACATGAAGAGCCATCTGATTCTGTGAGCACTTTCCCCACCTCCCACTATGGTCCAAGCAAGGTTCCTAGCTGCTGGGAACTCCTTGTTGGGCGGGTAGGGGGTAATGTCTCCATCCCTCTGTGCTCCCAGGCTGGGTAGCTGCTCCCCAGCTGGCAGGGACATTGCCACCCCCATCCTCACCATGGGACTCCCTGAAGAGAACGTGGCAGCACCGATGACAGCACAGCAAGTGCACAGGACAGTCCCTGTGTCACACACATCACCATGTCATTTGTAACCCCTGCTGCAGGCTGACTGCTGATCTCTTGCTGACTGGAATTCCTTTTAGTGAGAGTAGATGGACTCTAAAGCTCCAGAGGAGTGATTTCGGGCAGGGGAAGGTCAATGCATGGCTCAGTCTTGTTGAGGCTAAGCTGAATTAGCTGGTGGTCGGTGAGAAATGTGTGGATGTGCCTCTGCTCCAGGAGACACATGTCCTCCATCCCAGGCAGCCCCTGGCTGCTACGGCCCACCCCGGCTGTATGGGGAGACAAACAAATTTTCCATGACTTGCCTGAGTGGCAGGATGTGCACCTGTGCTGGGCACAGTCACAGGGAGGGGTTTCATGGGGCTCCAAGTGCTGGCAGGGAACTACCAGGACAAGTACCACTGGAAAACAAGCCAGGACAGCTTGGCCACTGGCCATCAATCTGGTGAGGCCACTGTGGCATGTACGGGCCTAATGTGTGGGTGCAGGTGTGGCTGGGAGGGGTTCAAGCAAAGGAGAAGGAGATATCATGTGGACAAAGAGGAACAAATATGATTTCTTTTCAAGGTAAAAACAAAAACCAGGAAATCGTGGAGGAGTTGGGGTACTGCTGCTCCATCATCCTTTGCTCCTGTGAGCAAGGCAGAGATCTGAAAAGCAGCTGCCAAACAAATCCAGGGAGTGTGAATCCAAGGCACGTGGCAACCACAGCTGGCACCATCTCAAACCCAAGGCTTTGTTCTCCTGGGACTGAAAACCCTTGGGGTGGCTGTCCCTGACTCTGGTCTCTTATAAACCACTATAAATCAGACACAGAGTGACATTAGTGCCATCTGTACTCGTTGCTCAGTCTCTCATATGCCATTTCATAAGGATTGATTCCCTAACTCCTTAGTGCAGGTCTCCTTTTCCACACATTTTAAAGGAAGTGGATTAACCTGAGCCTGTTAATGTGTAAATCAAGTTGAAATATTTGCTGGNTCATAAGGATTGATTCCCTAACTCCTTAGTGCAGGTCTCCTTTTCCACACATTTTAAAGGAAGTGGATTAACCTGAGCCTGTTAATGTGTAAATCAAGTTAAAATATTTGCTGGTAAAACACAGAGCTCAGGCTGATAATGACAACTGGAAGTGGAGCTAGAGCAAAATGTGGATCTGGAAAGGGAACATCTGGGTATGCACACGAGGCTGAGTTGGTTTGATGGGGAGCATTGATTTTCCCCTACAGTCAATTGCTGCCACACGATGTCTCAAATACTCCCTGCTCCCACTTTGTTCCAAGGCTAAGAACCACGTGCAGTACTGGGGACAGGACAGATGCAACAATAGGTTTTTTGTCTCTTCTGTTCTCAGCAGCAAAGGGAAGAGAAAATTGTGAGGGAAAAAAGAAGAAACAAACACATATCTGCCAAGATGAGTTTTGTCCTCTTGGCCAGTGGGCTGAGCAGATCTCATAGCATCTTTTTCAGAGAAATCACGACAGCAGTGAAGATTACAATGCTGGTGTCAGGAAATGCAAAGCTCTCCCACATGAAATGACCAGAGGAAATTTTTTAGTCACTATTAGCCTCTTCCCCAAAGGCAACCCAGGATTTTAAAAGTGCAAGCAGATTTTCTCAAGTGACAGGACTGTATAAATCTCTGTCTCAAGGGCAATAGAAATGAAAGTGTCTCAAGGGCAATAGAAATGAAAGTACCTCAAGTGCAATTGGAAACTCTTTCATTGTTTCTTACTGGGTACAACCAAACAGAATTAAATCTATTTTTTTCTCCTTACTCAGGGCTGTGCATCTTGTAGATAAGGGAAGATAAATGTACAACCATCCACCTCTGGCAGCTTGTGTGGTTGATACTCTGTGCACAGGGGCTTTAGAAAACCAACTTCCAGAGTGAACCAACAACTCATCTGTTCTGAAATCAGGCCCTATTTTTTCTTTCAGCTAGGGAAGGTCCAATATCAACATTGCTGTCATAGCAGCTGCACAAGAAAATAAGTGATTTCCTGTCCAAGCATGTTCCATCAGTTAGCATTTTATTTTTGTGCTAAACCAAAGCCAGGCATGTCACCCCACCCTGTGCTGGGGCATTCTTCCCCAACCCCTGCCACTGGAAAGGCACTGGGAAAACATCTCAGGGGTAAAACCTGACACAAAATGCCCACTCAGTACTTGTGCCAAATGCCTTCTCCCAGAAGTGTGTAGTCAAGGCAGAGTTTTTTTGACTTTTGTAATAGCCAAAGACTATTCTCTCAGCCTATACCACTTTCTCCCAGAGCTGTCAACCTGGTCCTGGTTTTGGCTGGGATGGAGTTAATTTTTTTTCTCAGTAGCTGGTACAGTGCTGTATTTGGGATTTAGTGTGAGAATAATATTGATAACACATTGATGGTTTAGTTGTTGCTCAGTAGTGCTGACCCCTAAGTCAAGGACTTTTCAGTGTCTCATGCTCTGCCAGGGAGCAGGTGCACAAGAAACCAGGAGGAGCATGGCCAGGACAGCTGACCCAAACTGGACAAAGGGATATTCCATACCATGGGATGTCATGTCCAGACTGTAAACTGGGGGGAGTTGGCTGGGAAGGGCCAATCACTGCTCAGGGACTGGCTGGACATCAGTCAGCATGTGGTGAGAATTGTAATGGCATCACATGGATTTTTGCCCTGGNATCACATGTATTTTTCCCCTGGATTTTATTCCTTTCAATCTACCTCTGTTTTCCATTACAATTGGTGCTGCTAATATTATTATTATATTTTACTTTATTTCTATTATTAAACTGTTCTTAAGTCACAGGCTCTACTTTTTTCAGATTCTCTTCTTAATTTCATCCTCATGAAAGAGTGGGAGGTGAGCAAGTGGCCATGTGGTGCTTAATTGCTGCCTGAGGTTGAACCATGACATTTTGGCACAACTTCCAGTCTGAACTTGCTCCAGAACCCAGGAGATAAGGAAACCTTCTGCCTGGCTGTGTAAATAATGGAGAAAAAAAACCCCCAGATATTGTCTA
>VYXF01012142.1:437331-452607 GCA_013397295.1 Polioptila caerulea | reverse complement strand
TTTTTTTTTTTCTTTCTTTTCAGTAGTAAGAATTCTTAAGACAGAAGGGTTAACCAGCATCCCAAAAGCATCCCGCTCGGGTGCAGTGCCTGTGCTGCCCGTGAGAGGGCTGTGGGCAAGCGCGTTTGGGGCTGTCACACTAATACAGAAATACAGAAATACAGAAATACAGAAATACAGAAATACAGAAATACAGAAATAAATACAGAAATACAGAAATACACAAATACACAAATACAGAAATACAGAAAAGCGCGCTGCCAGCTGCTCACAAAATCCCTGGGCACCCCCTGGTCCCCCCGCAGGTTTTGCACAGGCTCTGCTCTCACCCTGCAGGTTTTCCTCTGCCCAAAGCAGGGGCAAATCTCCTAAATGACTTCATGTGTCCAGGGGTTCTGCTCCCACCCTGGCTCCCCACAGGCTTCTGGGCAGGGGTTTTTGCGTTGTCACAGTGTTTGAGACAGGTGCCAAGGATTGATTTCCTCAAAATGGCAATTGAAACAAACCTCATTTTTATCACACGCAGCTGAAAGATCTTCTCAGATCCAAAATGATAAGTTTTGTGTCTGATCAGGTTTGAATTTATTCTCGTTATTAAATAAGGCACATTTCAGAATAAAAAGTGCTTCCACAGTAGAAAAACTAGAGCATTTGAACAGAAAACGTGTAAAAGTGGACTCTTGTCTCCAAATAAAAATATTTCATACCTTTTTTTTCTCTGTATATATCATACCATTACCTTAATCTAAAAGATGCTTTCTAAATTAGATACAGTTTTTGGTCAACGCCAGAGAGGTTTTGGGTGAGCAAGTGATCTATAAGAAGGAAAAAAACAAAAACAAACAAAAAAACCCACAAAAACCCACAAACCCCAAAATCTTTTCTAGATCTGGGATTTTTTTTTCCCCAGTCACTTTTGTAGTCACCAAGAGAGCTGTTGGGTCTTGTGAGTGCACCTTGAGGGAAATTCAATCCAGTCCCAAGGTCAACATTGAATGTCAGCATTACCTAGATGGACAGGTCCTGCTTGGGAGGTGCATGACCTATGGACTTTGCTGGTTAATTGCAAAGGGCTCAGTGTGCCCTTTGGATTGCTCCTTCATCTCAACTGAGACTTTGTACATTATTTTTGGGACATTAAGCACAGCAGGATGAGTCCTCCAGGGAAATTTTGCACCGTTGCCAGCATTCTGATGGCTGGTCCCTTGGAACTCGATGTACTTCTATCTCCAGCTTCTGGAGTCATATGATTATGTGAGGATCTCAGCTTTCATGACAATGAAAAGTAGGCTTTTAGTCACTGCAGCTGTAGAGAAAAGCTGGCAAATGTCACCTCCAAATAGTTATGGGTCAAAAAACAAATAAAAGGATAGTTAATATCTTAACTATATCAAGCACCTGAATTTTAAATGCGTAGCTTAAAAACAGCATCATTTTGAGGAGCAACTGTTACATTTTGAATACTTGGAATTTCCACAAAGAGGGAAAAAAATTGCTTCTTGCTTTTTTCTTCTTCCCTCCTTGCCGTTCTTCCTTCCTTTCTAGGGCTCCATCCTGTTGCTTGCGCTCCTTGATTGTTCTCAGTCTGGAGCTGCCATCGGACACCAGTCAGGCAGAGCGTGAGCACCGGGAATTTTCCAGGTTTACAAAATGTTTTCCTTGCGCCCGCCAGAGCCAGCGGCAGCCGTCGCTGAACACGTGCCGCTGGAAAATCACAAGCAGGCGGGCTGCCAAGGATGCGGAGCCCTTTGGACCGAGGCGCGCCGGGGTCCTGTGGGTGCGAGAGGACGCGGAGCCGAGCCCGAGCCGGGCCGGGCCGGGCCGGGCCCAGCGAGCCTTGGGCCAGCACCGCCCGCCTGCCCTCGGAGTGTGAGCCTGCTGCAATGAAACAGCTCCAGCGGAGCAGTGTGTTCCCATGGAATAAACAGCCCCGGCAAATGCAATGTGTTCCCATGGAATAAACAGCCCTGGCAAATGCAATGTGTTCCCATGGAATAAACAGCCCCGGCAAATGGCCTCTTCTGCTGTGCTGACACTCAGCCACAGCTCAGCAAGGCCATCCCCGGCACCCCCAGAATCTTGTGCCAAACCATTAAAGCCTCTCGCTTGGCAAGGGGCACTTGAAAAAAGGCTCAAAAGGAAGCCACCGAGTAACTAATTATGAACTGTGGGTGCAAGAAGAAGAGTGTGGTGTGGGAATTTTAAGTTTATACTGCCCATGTATGTCAATGTCCTCTGGCAGTGCTCAAAACTGGGGGAAAGATATCTAAAATTAAGGAGGTTTTTGTCCCAGCCTTCAATGAGACGTGACACACAGGATTTGGTGAGGGAGTCCATTTGTTATTCCATTTGTTATTTTTAATTTATAGCAGTTTAATGAAAAAATCAAATGTATTTTAAAGAAGGATTTGTCAAAACTTTTAGGGCCTAAATTCTGCCTTCCATTAACAATATGCATTTTATTCAGGTGCTTGAAATTCATATCTTAATGTAGATTATGTGTACATACATTATGTGCCAAGCCTATATATACCTGTTTGAGGAAGATCTAAAGAGCCCATTGCATTTGTTTTGGATTTTAACAGGAAAGCATGGAGAAGGTAGACATTTTAGGCACTATGTATAGCCAAGAATTTAGTGTATGCTCAGCGCAGAAGGGAAGAAGGGAGGAAACACAAGTGGATTTATGGCTTTGCAGAACCAGCCAAGCTGGGACAGCCTCACAGTTTGCTGCCTGTGCCCCTCAGAGGTTTTTGCAGCTTTATGTACCAAAATGCTGCCTGGGGCTGTTAGACTACCAGCAGGACTGATTAAACCAACTACTGGAAAAATCCCCAGGAAGCTTGTCAAAACACAGCATTTCCAGTGCTGGAACACGAGCTGTGCCTGGAACCGACTCCCGGGTTTGGTTGTTTTGAGTTTCCCGGCCACAGCCCGAGGTGGCACAGCAGTGACAGTGAGGTGGCTGCCCTGGGCACAAGGGAGGCACATCCCACAGCTGGGCACTACTGACAGGTGTGTGTTTGCTGGAAGACACATTGCAATGGCACCAGCAGGTGTAAATGACCACAGAGTAACCACATAATTCAGAAACATAGATCTTCCTTCTAAGCTTTCTGTTCTTCAAGATTTTCTCTGAGTAAAGGACTCATTTACATGTATGATGAATGGCTCATGAAATGGCTTGTACAGCAGGATCCTTACAATAAAATGAATTTGAAGCATAAAAGGCAGCATTATTACTATTCCCGTGCCTGGCTGGCTTCTTGCCAGCCTCCTGCTGCCTCCTATGTCCCATCACAGGAGGCTGGAAAAATTCCCCCAGGATTGATTAACATGAGAGAGACCTGTGAGAAATGGAGGCAGTATGAAGGAGGGAGGTGATGGCTGAAGGGAGAAACCAGGCTCACAAGCACTGACACAAGCAGTTAAGTGCCTGGAGAGGTGGGAGAGCGATGAGAGCCTCTGCAAGAGGGAATGAGAGGGAAATCCCAGGCAACTTCTCTCTCTATGGATGTTCCAGCCCACTCACAAAAACGCTGCTTTGATATGAGAAAAATTCAAGAGTGGTATGGGGAGCCACCTGCCCTCAAGTTCTGTCAGTCAGCAAATTGGTGAGGCATTCCAGGGCAGAAACTGGACACATAGACATGCTCCCAAATAATTTCCAGGCACATTTCAGGAGTGACAGTGGTCCAGAGATGGTTACAACCAGGACACAGAGCCACCATTGTCTGGAGGCTGAGGCTTTATGAACAGAAAGTCACATAACACCATGTCAGCTGGCTCAGAGTTCAGGAAGGCCCCCAGCCACATTCCAGTTGCTGCTGAAAAATCTTAGGAAATGAAGGTTTTCTGCTGCATTTTATACTACATTCTACTCTACATTCATACTGCCACATGCCCCATTAAAAAAGTCTAGAAGGTTAAGTCTAGAAGGTTTTTAAAACTTAAACTGGGAAAAGTCTTAGAGCAACTCTTACACATGATTTCTAAATTCTTTCTATGAGGCCCAGATTTTCACAGCCCAAGTACTTGAAAATCTGGACTTGTCAGGCCACCTAAGAGATTTTTTTTCTTTTGTTTTCCCTGTGACATTGCTTCCTAGGATAATTTGCCAACATTGCAATATCTTCTTTCTCAAATGGTATCTTCCTTTGCTCAATTTTCTTGCTGGAAGTCATGCCCCTGTTGAAGCCTGCAGTGTGACAGGCAGGTACCAGTAGTGGTCCAATTTATTCCCTGTCTCGGAGCAGCAGGAAAAGGCCAGGATCACTGTGTGCCTGCTTGATTTGTTTCTGCTAAATGTCAGGTGCTGAGGCAGTCTTGAGGAAAGATGTTAAACATGCAGCAGCCAAATTGCAGTGCCAAGAGTACAGTTTGCTTTTTCTACGTGAAGATGATCTTGGCCAAACACTTGGCTTGCACCAGAAGAGAGCTCACCCTTGCAATTGAAGGACTATGAACTTTTGGACTAAGGATTTATGAACTGAGTAGCATTTGCATTTAATGACATTGAGAAAGGCTTTTTCATTAATATAAGCTGCTTGAGACTTGTTTAGTCTGTGTTTCATTTTCTAGAGAATTTAGTCCAGTCAGATTACTGAATTAACTACAACACAACGGTGTAATTTTCTTACATCCTCTGTTTCAGTTTTCACTTTACTTCTCATAGCTGTTTGCATTTTATTTAACCTATACGTATTTTTGCAATTAATGATCTAAAATATATCATCTACCCAGAGCATTTCATTGCTTTTAATTTCTTAGCAGACTGTAACAATATCTATTGTGTCTCATTTGGCAGATAAATATTACCTGTTTGACCACCTGCATTCATGTATAGCTATTCCATCCAACTCCACAGATTTCCTTTCTTACCATTTAGAATAAGAAATACTTGTACTGTTAAAAAGATTAATGTTTATTTTGTGGCCTGATGTCCATGACCTGTATTTGAGTTATAAACCTGTCATTTGCCAGGGCTCTTTGTCCACTGATTGCAGAAGCTATTGTTACCAGGATAAATTTCAAACTCATCTGAAAATCACAATTAATCATTTGGCTGGCTCTACAAACAAGAGCCAACACCTCCTGTCCCTAAGTTCAATAAGTTTGCTGCCAGACCATCTTCTGAGTTTTAGCTGCCTTGGTTTGTGTTATAAACAGAAATATCTCATTTCAGATTCAAATTACAACACTAGTTCAAGTGTGTTGGCAAGACTTTTAAAGACTTGCATATTCTAAATATGTGCATAGACTATAAAGTAGCAAAATCAAAAATAATTACTATTTATATCCTTCCATTGTTTTCTCCAAAAACAGTACTTTAGACTTAGATATTGTTTTCAAAATGATTAAGCTGACTCCTAGAATGTTTTTCCTAAAATGTTTTTGTTTTTTCAAGTCCAATAATGCTTCACAACTATTTCCATCTGGTAGTAATAGTCCTGTTTATTCTGGAACATCTTGGTTTATATTATGCCTCTGTGTAACAAAATCTATTGAAATCATGCAAAACACCAATCTCTCTGCCAAAGTCAATAAAATTACTACTTGTTGAAGAAAACAGTAAACAACAGAACTTCATAATGATGTCATTAGCACATACTTTGTCAACAGTTGGGAAATCTGGAACCTTCAAGAAAAATAAAGAAGGGAAAGAAGTAATGAGTTCAGCTCAGTTGTATAATTAATTATACATAAACTACTAATGAGGTTTGGTTAAAAATGCAAACAATTTTATAGCAGCATTAGCTGCACAGCAGCACAGCCACAGTAGTTCAGCAAGTAGAGTGGATGCAGTGTTTTATCCATCCATCAAATAAATGGGCACATTTTAAAGATTCTTTGGTGCTGAGAGTCAGCAGGCCCGGAGCTGATCTTGAGTCCAGCTCAGAAGTCCAATTTGATACATTTGGGAACTCCAAAGGCATTTTGTCCTGCCCTGCATTTTCTGCTGGGAGCAGAATTCTACTCTTTGTGTTCAGACATTCCTGGGGTGTTCCCTCAAAACACCTCCTGCTTTGTGCATACACAAGCTTTTTTGCATCCATTTGGTAAAAAAAGTAATATTTATGAGCTTGTTTTTTTTCTCCTGATCAGTTCAAATGTGTGACAGTGTGACCTTCTGCAGCAAAGAGTGCAGCCATGGGCAGAGCAGGTTCATTTAGTTGTGAGTGCCAACCAAGCAACACATAAAACACCACAAAACCCAGGAGTAAGCTGAAGCATCAGGGGCAGATATTGCCTAAAGTGGCATGATAAACTTAAATTACTACATTCGTTCTCAGAAATTACTGTCAAGAAATGAAGAGAAGAAAATGGGAAGGGCTTTTCTGATTTCTAGATTCATCAAATAGTAAATTAATAGCACTAGAGTGTTGTGCTTTGCTGTAAGGTACAGATCACATACAGGACTAAATCCAGTGAGAGCAGATGCTGTGATGATCCCCACCGAGCTCAAGCGGTCTGGCTGCAGCAGAGAGTGTTTGCTACCCCCTTTGCACCGTGTGGAAATCAGCAACCCCGGCATTCTTAATGGCTTCCTTCCATCGGGAAAGGAAACCGGAAATTCTGTTGGGTTTCAGAGATGACAAACCCAGGCTGGTAATAAAGTATTCGGTGAAAAAAGGCCTCGTTCCCCGCAGGGAGGGCCGGGCGCGCTGTGCCCAGGCGCCGCTAGATGGTGGAACAGGACCCCGCACAAACCCTGCCGAAAGCAGCCGAAACAATCCCGCCCGAACACCCAGGACTCTGCAGTACAACCTAGGATTTCTATTCCAACTGCAAATATCATCTTATTTGTCCCTTATAGCTAATTGATATCTTCTAGAACTCCGTGTTAACAGCGGCGGTTTTCCAAGGAGCGCTCAGAGAGCGAGGCACACCCCAGCGCATCGCCCAGCGGAGGTCCCGTGTCCCAGCTAACACCTTTAGAGTCATAAGCTTTGGAAATTAAGCCACAGGATTCGTCTCTAAACTGTGATCCCATGTGTACATCGCGTTGCCTGGCAGGCAAGAGCAGCTATAAGAAACTTCTGCTCAGAATCATCTTCCAGACAAGCCACTGCCTCTCTGGGCAGGGCTGTGTAAGTGAAAAAGAGGCAGTGTAAAATTACTAGATTTTCAAAGTTTTTAATGATACAATATCTTGTAAAATCTGACTTGTATTAGCCACAGAACCTAAAACCTGCTTGGATATGAAAGATGACTGGCACATGCAGTGAAATATGTCTCAAGGACTTTCAGCAAAGGTCAAACACATTAAATGGTGATTTCCAAAGTCTTGGGGAAAAGGCAGAGGTGTGCTACAGAAGTCAGGGAAAAGGAACAGTCTAACTTAATGTTGTTATTAGAGAGCTAACAAGAAATAAACTGAATAATAAATATACTTACAGGTCTAAAGAGAAAATATTTAAAGCATCAGAATGCACAAGCAAAGAGAGTTATGCGGATACATGAAAACATACAGACGACTAATAAAATGCAGATCATTACGTGACAAAAAACTATCTGCAGTTATGTGGCAAGTAAGCATTATTTACTATGGGAGACAGAAAAGCACTTTCTTCTCCTGAGGTTTCCAGCCCTGCTGAATAGACAATGCTGCAGACAGAGCAGTCCTGGGCAATGGCTGCTCCCCTGCAGATAACTATTAACTTAATCACCCACTCTTGCTTTATCTGCAAACACAGAGCTCGGGACTTCCCTGAATTAATCCTTGTTTGGACTGTCTAGGGGATTGGATGGGCAAAGAACACCATGAACCATCAAGGGTTTTTTCCACTGCTATCACAAACAACAATATTGCAAATATTCTGAACTCCCTACAAAACAACTTTCAGTGTTTGTCTTCTGTTGGAAGACATTTTCAGAATCTCACACTTTATGTTCAATATAAATTACACTCTTTGATTACATGCGGGATCCTTTTGGTAAAGTTGTCTCTTAGTATAAATCTCTGCCTTCCCTGCATCTATTCCCTTGAGCAGTTCAAACCAGCAGTAGCACCTGTGAGTTACTCTTCCTTTTGCTAAGCCACCCAGGTTCTTTCAGTCAAAGAAAATGAGCTCTCTGTGACTCTTAATCATCCAGGTAGTTTGAATTAATCTTCCACAGGCACAGACTGTTGCACAATTCTTCAGGGGAAGCCCCCTCTGTCCTCACTCGGGGGCACAAGCATTTTGCTGTCTCTGTGCACACACATCTCTGGGACAGCCAGGAATCCCACTGGTCTCTCCCACAGCTTTGTCAGACACCAGGAGACCAGATATATCGATGCCACAGGTTTTGTCCTTTTCTTAACCTCCAAAGGATGGCACTCAGTATACTGAGAAACAATTTTTTTCACTAAAAATATTGATTTTCAGTTAAAGCGCAGTCAGATACCTGCCTTCTAATTAAATCAGTGTTTACATGAGGTCTATATCCTTCTAGAGCCATTAAATACAAGGCCAAATACCTCACAGAACCTGAAACTACATTACACTGTCAAATATTATCAGCCCAGTCTTTTGATCAGCTTAAGCTTCAGCTAATCAGCAAAAAACTGACTCCCAAATGACCGTGCAGCTTGACATTAACTGTATTGTTCTAATTTAATTCTCCATCAGGAGAGTTCTGCATCAGTCACCCTGCCTCTTTTCCTAGGAATAGAGATAAATGGATAGGCCTATATTGCCATAGCAGTCAGACATCTGGATCCCAGTGTTTCAGAGATGACCCTCAATCATTGTCCATATTAAAAGAACTCCTTTATCAGCCCTGTCCAAACTGGGGTTGCTGAGTATTGACAACGGATAGAGGTGACTCAGCACTCCCCTGAGCCCTGCTGGAGTGAAAAGGATTTATTACATGATTAGTATATTAATACTGTCCTGCTTTTCCCCAAATACAGAATGCAATACTAGCTGTTCCTGCTTAATTTTTTTTTTTTTGGTAGTAAGCTTTTTCAACACTCCGTACAAACATAGAGTCTTTCTGCTTAAACCTTCCCTTGCAGATATTTGATCCAAAATTGGTTTCAGGTTATGATATGAGCCATTTGGAAGGACCACTTGTATTAAAAATGTTTGGAATGAAATCCACAAGCAGAAATGTTCCAAAATACTTTTAAACTCAAAGGAAAGATAAGTTATTTGGAGTGAAAAATTAAGAGCCTTTTCCAATTTTGAATTAATGAGCCCACAGCTAGAACATGGTATATAGTTCAGAGTACATCCATGCTGAACATCTGACATATGAAAAGGCTTGAGAAAGAAAAAAGCATAGAAATCAGGACTGAGACCCTTTTTGAAAATTGCTTTAAATAATGAAATGGTTTCAATCAACTGACAAGTGGAAAAGCAGAGTAATCAAACCAATGTCTACATGTATTTTTAGGGAGATACATCGCTTATAAGGTTTACATAGAATATGCAGAAGAAGGAAGACAGGAAAAATTACAGAGGCATGTTGGAGGAGAGGATGGGGAGTTACTTGGTTTATTTAGGCTGATCTAAGATTGTATATGCCACTTATATATGGAACAGGTTTTCTTTGGCATGGAGGATGTCAGAAAGCTGAGCAAACAGACATTGCACCTTGGTCTGTCCCTCGTTTTACACTCTGATTTTAATCCTTAAAGGCACTGGCTATCCAGGCAACAGAGCTAACCCAGGTGGCTTGAACCACAAGCACTGCTTGTCTGGATCATGGTGGATTTTCTGTGAGATTTATGTACTATTTAACGAAGTGGCGAATGAGAGGGAAGAGCCATCCTTTTCAGAGCTTTAACTTGGACTCCTTCCAGGATCTGTAGCAGCAGGCAGATGTCAGCACCTCTCTTGGTCATAGCACAGAAAGCTGAGGTCAGAAATTCTCCTTGAATTGTGTGAGAATGGCAGACTTGTAGCCATCCACACAGTTTGCAGCAGGGCAGCCCCAGGCCAGCCGAACACTGGCTTTGTTACCATTCTCACAGGTAGTCCCCAGCCTGGAAGCTTCCTCCTGTATTCCCACCCTTGGCTGGCCTCCCATGGCTCTTTCACACCAAGAACATCTGTTACAGAGCAAACTCACTCAAGCCCCCAGCCTCCACAGCCCTGAGCACTCCTTCCTTACCTGTCAGTATCACAGAGCACCTCATTCTGTCTGCCCCAGGACTGGAGAGCTGCAACCTCCTCGGCAGCTCCATCTGAGCCAAGGGAGGGTTAAAGGCCCTCAGCACACCACCACAGCTGAGCACACATCTGCTGCCCTGTGGAGGCTGCTGGCCCCCTTTGGCACCACTGCTGCACCCTCTAACTGCTCCCAGGGGCTGGACTCAAAGGCAGCTCTTCCACTGGCATCTCCTCAGCACCTTCCTCAAGACTGCCCAGCAGCGATAGCAGCGCCCAGCTGGGACCCAGCACCTCTGCCCAGGATCTGCGTGCAGACCTTGCTGTAAGCTGCCACATCAGGTGGATTCTGCCAGAAGCAGCCACAGCCTCTGTAGCCACCTCTTCCCAAGAGCAGCACCAGGCACCCTGATGTTCCTCAAAGCTCCCCAGCAATCCCAGAAGAAGCTCCAACAGGATCTTGAATCAGAGCCAGGACACTGTGGCAGTGAGAGCTGTGCTGGCAGCCACCTTGTCTATCCATGGCCTCTGTCCAGGGAAGAGGGCAGCCCCTCTGACAGCCCTCAAACCTTCTTCAGCATGAGTTTTAGCTCTTCACTTTTACTGGTGATTAACAAACCAGCAACAAAGTGCAGTCACACAAAACAATTAAAGCTTAAATAGTCAAAGGTGGTCCGTGATATTTTGGCAAGCAGATGGATTGTCAGGTGCCCGTGCCTTGTTTGCCATCAAATCATCGAGCTCAAGGTACAGCACATATGACTGTCCAGAGTGTGCTGGGTGGGGAGAGAGGAAGAGGCTGAGGAGGTGGGAGAGGAAGAAGCTGCTGCTGCCTCATTGCACAAAATGGTCAGTGCTGTTCCCCCTTGTGACAGCCACTGCATCATTTCAGCCCCCAGACGAGGCCTGGGGCTGAGGAGCCCCAGCTGGGTTTCTGTGGGTGGGTCCATCCCCATCTGCAGGTGAGGGGGTGTGGCACGGGGTGCCCCTATATGGAGCAGCCGGGGATGCTGCAGTAGTTGCCTGGTGTTGGCCCTGGTTCCTGCTGGCTGTCCTGGTCTCTCCTGTGATTGTGGGCTTGAGGATGGACTTTGGTGTGCTCCTGGAGCCTCTGGGCTTTGTCAAGCTCCTTGAATGGGTGAGTGGAGCTGGGGGGGCTGTTTCCTCTGCTCCCCCAGGCCTGGCTTTGCTCCTGTGCCTGGGCTGGCTACCCCTGGGGAGGTGTGAGCCACTGGGCTGAGGGACCTGCCCCAGGTTGCTGGTGCAGGGTGTCCAACACTGGGCTGCTCCTCAGCCACACCCTTGGCCTGCAGATACAGGAACTCCATGTGTTAACTACAAGTGTGTTACAGCAGCTTGTGCTGCTGTGTGCTGTGTGTTCTGATGATTGGGGATTTAGGGTCTGAATAGTGAAAAAAGGGGGAAATAAGATCTATTTAGAGAGTCAGGTTGATGTGTGATACTCTGAGTGTGTACTTTTTAGTTATTTGACTTTATATTTGTGGTTATGCAAGACTTGTAAAAATATTTCCTTTATCAACTGCAAGGAATACTATTGTTAGTATACAAAAAACCCCAAGAAAAATACAAACCCCCAAAAATTTTCTGTGCAACTGAAAATAAAGAGAAAGCACTTTTGATTGGGCTTTGCTTAGCAGTGTTGCTTGTGCTTTTGGATTTTAGAAACTCAGCGTTTTCTTCTTGACATCACTTCATACTCCAGCTTTGTTAACTTTGTTGCTAATTCTTGTCTTTAACTACTTCAGCTAAATGTTGAGTTGGCTTCCTTTGAGCTCTAGTGGTGTGCACTAATGAGTCTATGTATCAATTCCTGTAGGTTTTCGCCATCTTTGCTTTTGCCACATGTGGGGGCTTTCAAGGTGAAACTGCCCTTCTAGTTTCCTGCAAAGGTGTGGTAAACAAAACAATTACAGCTGCTTTTGCTTATCCATTCAGGTGAGCACTAGCTCTTCAATTATTACTTGATAATTGCTTCTTATTCCCCTTTTCCCTATCTGCCTCCTTGTGAACATGTGCTTACTGTATAAGGGAAGATGTGACACTTTTGGCTTGCTCTGCAGCAGCAATAAAAAAATATTTAGTTGTGATCATTCAAAGCACTGTAGTTGTTAGTGCCCTATAGAAAGAACCAGGTAGAAAGGGCAGAAGGCTGTTATGCTCTGTATGACTCTGTCTTAAGCTCTAGCAGTGTGTGAATACTATAGAAAGTAATTAGTAAAAAAGTAATCAAAGCCAAAAAAACCAATCCATTTTGACAGCCTAATTCTTCACCAATTTGTAGCTGCTTTGGAGGTCCAGATAAGATTCTTTTGCATGTGACATTATCCTATTTTTGTTCAAAGACTGAATGGAAATTTCTTTTCAGTTTATTCCAGCATTATCTTGGTGCAAATGCTGGGCACAAGAAACAGAAATACCTCAGTGTCATTGCAGTGCCCTTGTAGAGACAAGGTCCTTTCCTGGAGTAGGAGGAAGAAGGAGGCTTCCTCTTTGCTCTTGCAGCTGCACAACTGTGATGAGTGCAGGGCTGCTGTCCCAAATGTGTTCAATAAATGTAATAACATAAATAAATATAGAAATTGATTCAGTGGACAGCCAGTGCAAACCACTACAACAGTACAGAATTTAGTCACAAACCCTACCATTGTGATAGCATTTGGAGGGGAGAGTGGAGATCTGAAATAACTCTCTGCTGGTCACTGAGTGGTCAACACCAGTCACACAGATTTATTTACTCAGCTTCAGTGCTTGTGTTTCTTGTAGCTGTAATGCCTTTAAAGTCCTGAACTTTTTGTTTAACTGCCAGTCCCTCAAGTAATGTTGCTAAGTCTGTGACCAAAATGGGATTTTTTTTTATTTTTTTATTTTTTCTGTTCAACTGCTCTAAAAAATAGATTAGGATTCTTCTCCTGAAGGATGTTTGAATATTTTAGTGTAGGATTTGGCACAATCTTCAGATAGCTGGACAAACCTTTGTGTTGCATAACTGATTATTTATATATCAATAGTGTATCTTTCAGAGTAAACTTGTACAATCAGAATATGGAAGCACTGTTGCTGTGAAGAATAAAGTATAATTATATGAAACTTCCACTGTATAGCAAACTGACTACATGGGTATTGCCTTCACAGCTTGAATACTGTGGTATTTAGTGCACCAGACCCAAAAGGCTGTGGTGGTACCTGGACTGATGTCTACCTCACAGGAGACTTCTCCTCTTCTGCACAGTTCTTTGTCACTCTGGCAGCACTCGTGTTCCTCTACTGTATTGCTGCCCTTGTGGTATATATTGGATATAACCACGTGTATCAGCAAGAGAAGAGGTTTCAGCTAACTGTAAGTAACACTAAGGAATTTTAACTCTTTGACTTAGAAGCTACAATGAGATGAGAAATATTGCTAATGCAACAATAATTGGTGAATACCCAGTAGTTACAAAAGTTAAATGGAGGGTGAACACAAGTGTCTCAGACTGGTCCCTGCAGCACTCGAGCAGAAAAGGGGACCCAAAGCCCTTGGCCATCCATGGCATCACACCTTATGCAGTTATTGAAGCAGTGGAATGAACTTTCACTTTTTCAGGTGAACAGTACCTTCACCACAACTTTTCTTTTGTCTCATGCATTTGTCTATACAGTTGTTCCATAGGTGGGACCTCCTCTATAAATCTGAGAATTCTCTGTATAGAGCACCCACTGCAATTGGCAGAGGGAAATAGTTACCTTGTGAATTTTGGTCACCTTCAATATTGAAGCTCTGAATGAAAAATTTCATAACATGCATGAAAATGGACTTAGTGACCTTTCAAGGCAAATCTTAGCCATCCAGATTTAAATCCTCTGTCCTTCTCCCATCACTCTCACTTTACTTAACTTTGGCTTAAATTCTCATGAAATAGGTGCTAGGCATCTGATTTTAGAAGCAGATTTCTTAGACTAAGATACTTTTGCATGTATCAAGCACAAGAACATATAACATTGTTAATTGCTGAATTTGCTTGTGATTGTTAGCACTGATGCAGTTACCTGGGTGGCAACTGTCTTTGTCTTGCTCTTGTTTGTATTTCTGCATTTTTTGAACCTATTAATGAGTATTTCTCTTGTGTAGGACTTGACAATCAGTGCCTTGACAGCCTTTCTGTGGCTGGTCAGTACTTTTGTTTGGGCAAAGGCACTTGCTGACATCAAGGTGTCCACAGGAGCCAGCATTATTTCAGGAATTGAATCTTGCAAAGCACCAGGAACAACTTGCCACTTTCTTTCTGTGACCAGCATGGGAATCCTGAATGTGTCTGTGGTATGTATGCCTCCCACCATATGGGTACAATAAATGTGTTGGAAAACAACAAATAGTGCCTGGGAGTCCTGTTCCACTGATTGCATGTGTTGCTCTGTGTTAAGATTTCTTTATGGGTTATTTGTCATTCAGGTCCATTAATGCTGTGGTAAAACACTGAACAAACAATTTCTTGGAGGAAACTAGTTTTCCTCTAAAGAAAACACAGAGAAACAGCTTGCAGGATCTACCTGTAGAGCTGATATATGCAGCATTTTCAGACACATTTGAGTGTCTTTTTATACCTTTAGCCAAGAGTAACTTAAAATATCTTGCTGAGCCACCCAAGTGGTTTGATGACTGATATAAGTAAGGAGGAAATGTTGTGCTGATGCTGAACCTAGCTTTTTATTCAACTGTGAGCATTTTTAGGCATCAGATTGAGGTTCCTTGGAACATAGTGGTATGAAGTTCATATTCATACAAAGAACTCCTCACAGCAGAGCAAATTAGGCTTATTGTATGATCTTTCTAGTGAATCCTGCTTTTCAAAACTCAGGATGCTGTTTTTTATTTTCATTCATTTGTGATTCAAATGAATGCTGTTATTCATTGGCCCAATAATAATTACTCATTTGGTCTGAGAGTGTATATATGGAGGTGCACAGTGACTGAAAAGAACTAGTTTAATTTTGCACAAAGTATAAAGTAAGTTTGACTGTCTGGTCTACAAAGAACTCTGTTAAATAGCTAACATAGCTTATATTACTCTGAAGAATGTGGAAATGTCTTGCCCAAATGAAAGGTATGCCAAAGATCGTCTCTTCAAGGAAAACCAGAAACAAGTACTTTCTATTTTTTTTTTTTTTTTTTAAGAAA
>VYXF01012142.1:365880-428243 GCA_013397295.1 Polioptila caerulea | reverse complement strand
GGGGAGCAGGGCTCCTCGGGGCTGCTCGGGCTCCCTGCAGCCGTGGGGGGAGCGCCGCCCCTCCGCTGCCCGCCTCAAGTGCTGTCCATCCCCTGTCTCCCTCTGTGCCAGCAGCGCCCGGAGAGAGCTTCAGCTGACAGCCACTGACCGGATGGCACCGAGCTCTTCTCTGCCGCTTCCAGTACCTGCAGGGAAGGAGAAATGGCTGCAGTGAACTGGGACCAGGCCAGCGAAGGGCTCTGTCCTCTGCCTGGGGCCAGTGGGGCCGGGGCTGCTCCTGTTGTTACAGAATCACAGAATAACTAGCGGTGGAAGGGACTTTTGGAGAACATCTAGTTCAACCCTCTTGCCAAGGCAGGATCACCAGAATCCGGTTACACAGGAATGTGTCCAGGTGGGTTTGGAATGTCTCCAGAGACGGAGACTCCATGACATCCCTGGGCAGCTGTTCTAGTGTTCTTCCACCCTCAACATAAAGAAGAGCTTCTTAATGTTGAGGTGGAATTTCTTGGGGTTTTTTTGGCGCTTTTTTATGGCCATTGCCCCTCATCCTGTCGCTGGCATCACTGAAAAGAATCTGGCACATCCTCTTGAGGTATTTGTGTTGAGATCCCTGTCAGTCTTCTGTAGATTAAGCAGGCCCAGTTCCTGCGGTCTCTCCTCAGAAGAGAGATGCTCCAGACCCTTCATTGTCTTTGTTGCCTTTAGCTGGACCCTCTCCAGCAGCTCCTTGTCTTTCCACCCGTCCCCTCACAGGATGCTGTGCTGAATGTGCAGATACAGCAGCTTGCAGGTCCACCAGCCCTGCTGCCTACATGGACAGGAGCCAGCCTGCAAACCCTCCCCGGGTGAGGTTCCTGTGCATGGCATACACACAGCCCCTCTGGAAGCAGCTGGCTGTCACAGCAGCCTGGCAGGCAGTGCTGGGCACAGAGGGGCCAATCCTGTGCAAACACAGAAATGCTGCTCCAGTCTGCATGGCCCCAGCTGGTATCCACAGGCAGGAATCGAAAATGAAGCACAACTCCATGGTCAGACCAAGCCCTGTCTTACCCATGTCATTCACCAACTGCTCTTCTCAAGCTTCAGAAGTTAAGCATGGACCCTGCTCCAAAATCAAATTCCAGGCAGCTATTGACCTCCAGCAGCTGAAGTTTGGTACCAAAGAACTGCAGAGTGGTACCATTCTTGAATACAATTCAGAGTAAAATTTATTTATCTATTTTGTTTGCAAGTATCTCTCACTCCTGAACACTGAGCCTACTGCAGAAACTTGCTGAAGCTTGTATTTGACAATTTCAACCTCTTGGCCAGGCCCACGCTTTTCTGCTGGGCTGCTTTGATGCCCATCTCATGACATCTGCTTCCAGATGCAGAATATCCCCAGGACAGGTCCCTTGGGGCACTGACAAAGTGTGGGTGGTGCCCCATCTCCCCCTGGGATCTGAGCAGGCAGCAGCAGAGCCTGGCTGACCTCCGTGCTCAGTTTTTCCCTCATTTTCAGCTTCCTCAGGCGCTGGTGCAGTGGCATAGACCTGCCCTCACCTGAACAACCTGGGCTGAGACTCAGCTGATTTACCTTTGTGTGTACTCTGTAGGCATTGATATCTGATCTAGGCATCCAGAAAGAGCTGCTTTCAGGGCACAGTTCATCTGATCTGTTCTAGATGTCTGCTTTTCAATGTGTCACCCCCAGTGTCTCTTTCTCCCCTGTGACAACACAGGGATCTTGCAGGGACTAGTTCAGACAAGGCATGTGCAGCTGGAGCCCAGTGGGGGCTGAGCCTGTGTTCAGCTGGAGCTTTGCAAAGGGCCTGTTGTGGCTGGGGGTGTCAGACACCAGCTAACCAGCTGGGGCTTGTGCAGTATGCAGTTGTGGCTGCTTGCTGTTCAAATGTTAGCTACATTATGGTGTTGCAATCTGGCTCTCATAAACAACCAGGCAACCAGGTTCTTTGTTCAGGAGAAGGATTGCTCCCCTTGTCTGACCCTCTGAGGGGATCCAAACACCATCTCCCACGGGTAGTGAGCAGCCACAAAGTGGCAGCCTCCTGGGCAGACATTCTCCATCTCTGCAGCTGAAGTTGTTCTCATGTGTAGGTCTCTTTCAGGTCATGAAGAAATGCAGTATTGGCACTTTTATATTCCTTGATATAAATGAAGTTACATTGCCAGAAGCTGAGACTTCTGATGTTTATTGCAAGTGCTATTTATAACACCAGTCTGAAAGCAGAGCCTTTGGAGAAAAGCACAAAACCCCTAATAACATGATCACACATAAACTGCTTGGGGGAATTAGACCCCATCAGGAAAAATGACCTGTGCTCTTTCCTAATCACTCTTGAAACTTTCAGAGCAATGTCAATCCACAGATCTGGAAGCACTTCGGAGATGTGCAATAGGTGGAGACACAGCAATTAAAAGCTGTGGCAGAACTCACACTGATTTTTGTAGACTCCAGATAAAATTATTGCATAACATGTAATAGGCAGCTGTTGGTCAGGAACTGTTGCCCCCAGCCAGTCTGCTTGAACCACCAGGTGCCTCTCCTCCTCTTCTGGTCTCAGCTTATCAGCATCATCACTCTAAAATAAATGGCACCAAAGTTCACACCTTGCATTTGTGTTCACAGAGACTTATAGAATTGTTGAAGACTAGAGAAGCTGTTCTCATCATCAAATCTGACCCTCAACAGCACACAGCAGCTGTTCTTGACCTCTGAAGGCTTCAAATGATGAAAAGGGCCCATGGTCTTAGCTAATTGTTCCAATAATCAAATGCTTTTATTGGGTAGAGCTGCACTTAATCTTTGTTCTCAGTCCATCTAGTGGCAGTTCTAGACACTGACTCTGTGCTCTCAAAAGACTTCTGAATAAAAAAAGCACAAAAGCTCCTCTGACAATTAGAAGAGGTTTCTAACATTTAAAGCTGTACTGCACAGTGTATTATAATCTCTATTTTATGAAAAAATATATGTTGCTTTTATATGCAAAGTATCTTTTCACCTATTGTTTGATACAACAAGTAACAAGCGCACACCTGGGTCAGTCAGTTCTACCTTCTCTGCTTTTGTCCTACCAAAGACAAGCCAGAGACATGAATGGATGTGTTTTGGCTCAATGAGACCAAGAATTCACTCTTGATTGCTCCACAGGGAGGAACATCAATAGTAGTAGAGGCAGCTGATAGGAAAATGGTGCTGCATTAACATAAAGCTAATGCTCATATAAAGCCTTGTCATTCCTTGATTTTGTAGATCCTAAGCAAAGGAAGTAGTCCTATACATGTCCAAAATAAGGCTTTATAGGAAAGATCAAGATGAAGGAGGAGTTGGAGCTGGAGATCAACATTTCACATATGGAAGCAACAGTATAAGGGAGGGTGAAGCTGTGTTTTGTGGTCAGCACAATTGTTTCCTCATGCAGAGTGGCATGAGTCTCACAGGATGCTTTATCTTGCTTAAACCTGCCCCCTGCAATGCTGAGTACACCAGCTAAACCCACCTCAACTGGGTGTAGGCATTCTGGGCAGTGTTAGTGCTTGGATATGGCACCTCTTATATCCATGGTTCTTCTTTGTTCTACTGTCACTTGTTCTGAGACTGGAGTCTGAGAGCACCACTACAAGAGCAGTTGCTTTGCACCCAGCTGTTGCCCAGCTGTGGGAGACCATGGCACCAGCTGTGTTGTCCATGACATTGTGTTTGCATACGTGGAGTTCAGAGCCTGCTGTGATACCAGGTTATGCTGCTGTTAGGGTTTTTTCCCTAAGAAGGAAGGAAATAAGTTTGTGCAGTTCAGCAGCAGGAACAGTAGTAAAGAAGGACAAGTATTCATCTGCCTCTTTGCCAGTTTCCTGGCTGAAACTACAGCCTGTCTCTCCCTTCCCTTAAATAAAATTTAATAAATAAATTTATTTATTCCTTAATCGCTGAAGTAGAAGGAGAATAATCAAAGAAGTAAAGCAGCTGTTCTAGAGAAATGCCCAGGAAAGTAAATACAAAACCTACGTATCTTCCTGTCATAAAAATAATGCAGTGAACTTCTTCAGGTAACAAAATTTAATGTTCAGAGATGCCAGGTATGTTTATGGGTAGTTTGGTGTCAGAGTGCTAGGAAGATCTGCTAGGAAACTGCAGTTTCTTTATGTCACTGGAAAACCACCTGCATAGAAATGGAATGTGCTGTATTTACAGCTAAAAAATGCAAACAGTGGTGGGTTGGATCACTGAACGTGTGCCTGCCCTTGTTGGTGCTGGAGGGTCAAGCAGTGTTATGACAAGTGCCATGGACACAGTAAAGTGATAACATGCTCAGAGAGTATCAATCACTCTTTCCTGTCTGTATCATTGGGGTGTTCATTACACACTGGGTTTCTGATTGTGCAATGAAATGGCATTTGACTGAAGGTGTGACTGATTGTGTTTGTTAGGGAAGTTGTTCCCAAGCCAAGCCACTCCTTTGGAGCACAGCAAAGAGTTACACCACCATGACAGGTGTTTTTGTGAAGTGTAGGATCCTTGGAGAAATCACTGCGGATTTCTCCATCCAGGTCCTTCGTTGTATGACAAAAACAATGTATATGAGAGACTGAATAAAATCTTCATTGACTGCCCCTGCTGAACTTGAACTGAAAGTTTCTTTTGCCACCTGATATCAGTCCCTCACTGTCAAAAAACTTTTTTGCAATCAGGAAAGAAAACAAGCCAAGACATGGAGTATTAAGTCATCATTTATGATTATTTTTCTTCAGATTAAAATAATTTCATAAAATCTTGTCGAGCTTGGTTTTTTTTATATCAGGTTTTTAGACAGCACTTACATTATATATGCTGACACTCAGAAAAGATTATTTCACCGAAAGTAAATACTGTCATTATTCTTTTGAGTATATTCCACTTGATTCTATAAAGCATTAAATGTGCCAGAGGAAATATCAAAGGTGAAGACATTGAATGCTCTTAGGGTTACGAAGGATAAATAAGCTGAAAGTGTTGACAGCCTGAGATACCTTTTCTCTACTCCAGAACTTTCAAGCCATGGTCTTTTCTATAGCAAGATGGGAGAGCAAGGAAGGGCTGAAATAAAATACTGAATAAAAATATTTTTAGCTTTTACCAGCAAACATTTCTACCCTGATGTGCTTTTCACTCATTTGGTTGCTTAGCAGGGGCAGGAGACCCCATTCACTGTTGAGAAAGTACATCTGTGTGTGCTGCCATCCCCAAAGGCAGTCAGAGGATGTGGCCGTGTCTGCCGGGGGTGCAGACTTTTCTAGGGGGAAGATACCAGTGTCCATAGGAGGCACTGAATGCTTCTGTCCATGACTCTGCTTTGCTTCCTCTTGTTGTCTCCTGCTCTTACATGCCAAAGGTACATCCAGATTCATCCTGCCTTTGGGTCTGGTTTACATGTCTTATGGCCACCTTTTGTTTTACAGTTGAGAGAGAGAGAAAAATCACACCTGATTCTTTGGCTGTTCAGGTTGGGGTCAGCTGGGAGGCACCTTGGAGTCTCATGCACTCTGGCTTAATAGCAAAGCAAAGTTCATTTTGGGAGATCAGTTCCTGCCTTAAGGGGCTGGTGAGAACAACCCCCCATCCTCAGACTCCTATTTCTTCTTTTGCAATCTCAGCCCAGCTTGGCCTGGTGTTTCTGGTTGCCCTGCTGAGGACTTGGCAGCTGGTATTGTTGCTGCAGTCAGCTCTGTCCTCCTCTCTGAAGGCTCTTCTTTGCTTGGTGCTTCTGCTCTATCCATCCCTTGGCCACTATTTTCTGTGGCACTGGATGTTACCTGAAGGGGCTCATTGCTCTTCTTCCACCTCCGGGCCCCCGACCGCGTATTGAACTCGTACATTCTGCCAGTGACTTGCAAGGACAAAAAACCAACAGATTAAAATCATTCTTGCTTTGGCAGATTAGGACATGACAATTCTCAGCATGGGATTGAAATGAGAAACATGAAGCACTTGGAATTCAGCTGAGCTGGGGAGGTGGCCATGAGAGGGAAAGCTTCATTTCTGTGGGGACCTGGGCATCACAGTGGCCGCTCAGAGGAGATGTTGGCTGTTCTGCCACTATAAGATTTGTCTTTGCAGTTAGGGGAACACGGATATTTAAAACATTCCCATTCCAAAAGAAGTAACTTTCTTATCACCCTATAACTCTATCCAAGTTCCAGCTACCAGGGATTAACATGGGCAGTGTAACAAACACATAGTTATAAGGACAAAATTCTGTCTTTAGCCATACTGAGCAAGACCATATTGTATATGTCTGTGCCTATTTTGTCATGTAGAGTTGCCTACCAGAGCCAGTGAGTCTTGGCTGCATGTATTCTTTCTCCATTTGTGCAAAATGCTTTCTTCCAGGCTTGCCATTCACTATGCCATTAATAGAGTGAAGCACTGTGTGTTTCATACAAGCACACGATTTTCTCATATATATAAAATATTGTTAAATTTGTGTTGTTTAGCACACATGCTAATTGTCTTTCCTTGTCATAAAGATTTCTGTCTCTATTCAGTTTTTATGGGTAATTTTTACTTGTACATTAAATGCAAATATCTTCTTCAGTTTGTTGCTACCTAGAGATAAGTCAAAAAAATTGCTGTGTTTCCAGTGTGATCACCTCACAGTCTAACTCACTGTATCTTGCTAAACAGAGAGTCAGGAACCACAATGGCACTTTCTGTAATTAAATATTAGCATAGGAGACAAACAAAAGACCATTAAGACTTGGAAAGAAACAGTGGTTACGTATTACTAAATGTTGCAGTTTGTATCAGAATTAATGGTTTGTGACACATTAACACAATCTGAAAAACTCAAGATGAAACTGGATCTCTTTACATGTTATTTTTTCTGACTGCTTACAAGTCGGGCATGTTAAAGCAGCCCAAATCAGGAAACAGCCTCTGACCATTGCTGTTAATCACATTCAACAGATGATGTCCTGGGGATTATTAAATCTCATTTCCAAACCAGCAACCTCTGATCCTCTAGGGTTTGTGATGAGCTGTGGAGAAGAGAGGGAAGGAGTGGGGAGCACACATTTCCCTGCAGTCACCAGAGCTGTGTTAGAGCTTAATGTTTGTGTCAGGCATGACACAAATGCTATGGCTCTGGATGGCTGTTTGGATGGGCTCAGATATCCTTAAGCCCAGTATGGTCAGGTTTGTTGAGAAAGGGAGCCCCAGCTGTCCTGCAAGAATGCTGGAAAGCAGCTCTTGCAGCAGCCTAGAGACTACCCATGTTTAATATCTCACAAATGCAGTTACACAGGGAAAAAAGCAGGGATTTTTGGAGCCCATTCCTCCACATCTCTTTATGAATAGCAGGTGAGCTTGGACCTGAATCAAACCAGCCTTGAGCAGCCTTGTGGATGGACTTAATTGCAGAGTAGGGTCCCACTTGTTTGCCCAAATTGTACTGAAGTCTCCATGCCTAGTGTTTCCTATTAGCTCAACGCATCCAACAGCTCTGAGCAGCTAATAAGAAACAAAAGTTACAGGCACTTGGGCAGAAATTGGCCAGATGAATCCAAGCCCTGAAACAAGCCTGCCTTCTTCTGAATGATTTCTAGACCTATTGTTTCAGACCTATTTTCAGATCTACTTGTTAAAAATTTGTTTTGTCTGATTGTCACATTTTACTGGCCCCCCATCTCCATGCTGGGGCTCTCAGCCATTGGACACAGGGCACCCTAATTCCAGGCCAAGCATCAAAGTAAGGGGCTCAGGCAAGGGCTGTGTTTCAGGGGAATGAGGTAAGCCAGATCAATCCTCAGTAAAACAAAAGTATTCCTCCTGTTATGAGCCCTGCTGCAGAGATGTGGCTGTCTCTTGGGGAGCTGGATGAGCTCCCCAGCTCATCCTGAGGTTTGTAGCTTTTGCCTTATTTTCTCTTTTCCCAGACTGTTAATCAGATATGCTCAGAGTTCGCAGAGCTGGAGCCTGGTGACACAGTAGCTGTTGCCAGCTCTTCTCCCCAACACCTTGGACAAACAGCAGCAACACACTGTTGCTGTAAAGGAGGAGGTTTGTGCAGGAGCCACTAACTCACCCACCCACTCCTCCAGGGAGAAGTTTAGGAGATGAAGGCAGCACTTCTGCAGTGACATTAATCTCCTGGCCATTTCCCAGACATGAGGTGGGTGAGACCCATCCCATGGGTGAGACTCTGTAGCTATGACAGCACCAGAGCAGGAGGCTTGCAACACATTCCTGCTCCCCTCCCACCTTCCTATACCACATCCACACATTCCAGTTTAGCAGAGGAGCAGTGAACAGTCTGACCATCAGATGTATGCTTTCAAGGGCTCTAAGTATATTCTACCATTACAAATGTTATGAGGCACTGTCTTGATTTTCTTTCTCTGAGATATAGCTCCCATTTGCCTTGGAAATAGCAAACCAGAAACACAAAAAGCCAATGTCAGACCATATTTAAATAAATTAATCCATTTTGGTTGCAGCCTGATATTCATGTCCTCTCTTAATTGTTTTTTATTACCTGGGTCTCTGGCTTCTCCATCAAAGACAGTGTTTAGCTTTGTCATTGTCTGTGAAGAAACACAAAATGTGAAATGAAACCTGTGAATTAGTTAAGTCAGAAGGAGGAGCAGTGACTTGGAAATGGTGACCTACATGGACGGTGGATTTGTGTGACGTGTATATTACATTCCTTTTGGCTGGATTTAATCTAAACAGGCAAAAAGAGCCATTTGTGGTGTAGGGTTTCATTACTAGATGTTTAAAGAAGAATTAATAAGTTCTGACATGCTAAATGCCTCCAACTTTGTGTAACCACAAGAGGGTCTTCTCCACCAGAGTAGGCTTGGGAATCCCCTCTCTGAAAAATTTGTGGAGAGGGAGTTCACTAATCAAAGTGCCTTGCATAGATTCACAGAATATCCTGAGTTGGAAAAGACCCACAAAGGTCATCAAAGTCCAGCTTCTGGACCTGCAAAGGACCACTCCAGGAAGCACAGCACGGGCCTGAGAGCATTATGTCCATTTATGCAATTATGCAGCCTTTATGCAATTACGTCTATGAAAAGGAAGGAGCCCCAAGAGCCAAGAAACATCTCCAAGGGTGGAAATATCTATGACATTTTTCTGCAAACAGCTTATCAAGGCCTAGCTCTTTACAGCCTAGGTATGCTGGCATACCTTACAGGTTGCACTCAGGAGGGTCAGAGTTGGCTCCACAGGTCAGTGGTGTCCCAGCAGTGCATGACTGCCATCAGTGAAGCTGGGGCACCTGCTGTCCCACCTCTGCAGGGAGTGTCCCTGTCATTGTTGTGGGCACAGCCTGTCTGACCTCCCAGGTACTGCATTTTGGACCTTGGAAGCAAAGTGCAGGTGAGCAGCACTCACACCCTGTATTGCTTCCAAACATAGAGGCCAGCTGGGACAATGAAGTATTTTGCACTTGAGGGCAGTAATTTTTTCCTTGCCTATCATTTTTATATTCTCTTTGGAAAACAGACACCTTTCATAGAAAGGGTCCTATGATAGTATTGCATGATGGGGCTGGCAAAACTGGGGTTACTTTTGAGGCCAGCAGTACTTACCACAACCACTTCTTTCTTAGGCTTCTTCTTTTCTACAGAAAGGAAAATGCACATTGTTAATAAGCAGAATTTTCTAATAGTGACTGTAGACACTAAAGTCAAGATTTCCTCAAAGAAATAGACATTCTTTCTACTCAAATGCTGAGAAATCTTAAATGAGTCTTATTTCTTTTAAAATGCAGAGTGAGAATCTGCAGTTGCCAGTGACTAATCAAAAGATTAGCCTTGTAAAGTCAGTAATGGATGAATAGCAATGGTTGTTAAACAAATTTCCCTTTCTAAATAATATGAATAAATACAGAAATTCACCTTTGGGAATATCTGAGCTAGAAATGCAGATTATTGTTTTACAGGAATGTTTGTGGTTGCAAAGCTAGTGTCAAATATCAGCTTGGAGACAAAACATGGAAGAGCTGGATTTTCAGTCAAGTAAAATTCCAATTGAAGAACAGTTTGGTTGTATGCGAATTTACCACACTATTAACTCATCCCACATGCAAACAAATACAGCAGCAGTGCCATGGGCATCCTGACAGCATTGATTTGTGGATGGTACCCAGGTAGTTGCTGTGATTTCTTCTTGCTCATTCCTTGCCAATTTGTTTAATGGCCTTTCTTTGAAGAACTGTGCCTGGCCACAAATGTGCTTTGCAGCCAGGTGTGTAAAACTCTGAAGTGCTGCAGGTGGATCTCAACCTGAGCACTGATGGGAAACTTGTTCTGTCTGGCCATTGCTGCCCAGCATTTGGGAACCAGTTTTTCAGAAAGCAAAATGCATTCACTGTTTGGAAACCAGCCAGCACTGAAATGTCTCAAATTGGGCAACCAAGAGAACAGCTAATTTTGTGGGGTTTGTTAGTCCTGTGTTTTTTTTTCCAGTTGGGAGATACTGACTGAGGAAAGGGGAATTACAAAGGCAGGGTCCTACCCAGCCCATATGAGCAGTGCTTTCTAGCAGAAATGTAATGGGACTAAAAAGAACAAGACTGCTTTAAAAACCATGCTTTTCCATGTGTGATTTGTCTCCCTGCTAAGTTGTACTAACTCCTTTAAAAGCACCAATACTTCAAAATAAATCTTTATATATGTGAAGTAATGATGACAAGGGAGCAAATGAAGTGATCAGAGAACAGGGAATTAGAAGGGAGAGGACTCTTGAAGGGGCTATAGATGGCTGGAATTATTTTTTAACAGCACATAAATTGTGTGTGAAAATACAGTAATTCTATAGCATCCATGCCAGAATACCAGACTCCTCTGAATTTGGGTTTTGCCAAATAGTTAATAGATTTGAAGACTAAAAAGGCCATGAAATCACTTTGTCAGGCCTCCCATAATTGGCCAGAATTATCTAATCTCACTACCCTCCTACTGTGGCAAATTTATATCTAGAAATTAATTTACAGATTTTACAAAGAATCATAAATAAGGTCTTGTATTGAAGCCTTAAGATATAGAAAAGAGGTACACACCTGGAGCATTTATCCTGTAATGAAAAGAAGATTAAGAGCGTAGTTAACAAACGTCATGTTTTTTTCTACATAAAAAAATCACGAGTTTTATTCTCTTTCATTTGGCAAGAAGGATGTGTTTCATTGAGTTCTGAGACTTGGTTGATTTATTTGGTTTCTGATTTTGCTTTCACAGAAAGCCTGTATCATTTAATACTGTTCTCAAACAGGAAAACAGTCTTGAGCATTCCTCTAACACTTCTTCAAGAAGGGATGTTCTTAAAATAATAAAATCTTATTGATGATAGCATAATTGATTTATATAATCTGGAAAAATATTTTTTCAGATATTGTCATTTTGTTCCATCCTGGGAGGAAAGTAATTTTTTTTTGATCGGATGTGCTCAGAGAATACCTTTTAAAATATTTGAAAGGTTATAAATGTTTTTGAAAATATAGAAATTGTTTTTCATGGGAGACCCTGGCTCTCAATAAATCATTTGCCCACTTAATAAATAATAGCAGTATCTTAGATTCATTTGTCATTTTTATCATAAGCTGTTAATGCCTTGTGCACACAATTTGAACTACAGTCACAGTCATATAGTAGTTCTTTACATTTAATGAAACTTCTAAATTGATGTTTGAACTCTGAGAATGCTTATAGAATTTTTTATTTTTTTTTTTTTTAAATCCCATCCACTTAAAGGACTGCTTGCCTTTGTTTTGTGAAGTACAAAGTCAATTTAGAGGCAAACTGGCTCCAGCCCACCGAGGGGGCAGCCAGCAGGCACCTCTGCACTTCCCACAGTGACTCGAGCTGGTCCCAGGTGCTTCCCTGCCTTTTGCCAAGCATGAGCACTTAGAGGTAAGCTTTATGGGCCAGAGCCTTGTAACTGGCTTGGGGAAACGCCAGGAAATCTGCAGAAGTTTTGCCAGAACAATGAACTTGGCATGAGCACCAATATTTGCAAAGGACACTGGGATCTGTAGCTGAGAGGGAGGAAAATGCATCCAGTAACTGCCGAGATGGGAGCTCCCTTGGAATGGGGGTCAAACACAAACCAAAATATTTGTGGTCAGCAGAGTCTGGCACAGGCTCTGACCGAGCCTCATGAGCATAGCTACCTTTAAAGGTTATAATTGCTAATTCCACTTCTACCTTCTGCTAACGTTAATGTTACTAAACCCATGAAAAAGAATGCCGCGGACACATTTCCTTGAGTTCATGTCATTAACACCCAACATCACTGTGGCTGGTGTGAGCATTTACAGGGCACACCGCCGCCAAAGATTTGAAGCACGGCTATCGCCGGGCTGCACGGCCGAGCCGCCCGTGTCCTTGCCGGGTGCAGCGGGGGAGCGGCCGGGTGCCCTGCGGGGACTCACGGAGGGGCGCGGCGCGCTGTCCGTGCCGGGGGCCCGCGGGCGCGCAGCCGCGGCAGCCCCAGGTAGCCCAGCAGCCCCAGGAGCAGCGAGCCGCCGACGGTGGCGACGAACGGCACGTACCACGCCGACGGAGAGAAGAGGTTCTCCCTTTCGGTCACAACAGTGAAGCCAGGCTTTGAAAACAAGACGGGAAGAGTTCCTCAAGGCTGCATTCTGACACCGACACCACCTTTCATCCGGCTGAACTTCCGCACTGAGGCGCCCGGGCCGAGCTTGCCCCGGGGCTCTGCGGATGATGGGCGCAGGGAGGCGGAGGCGGACTGCGATTCATCCCATGCGCCTGCCTGCTGACTGCCAGGGCAGCTCAGAGGGCTGGGATGGACCACTGAGCTCCTGCGGCAACCAAAGGCCGGTGAAATGGAGCCCACCCACATAGAAAAGGGGAGGTTCCAGATCATGTTTCAATATCTTACATTAAAACAAGCGTGTCGTGGTGGAGTTTAAAAGCCTCAGGTTGCCTGAGAGGCTGTAAGCACACTGTTGGAGGGCAGGCAAGTTCAGGGAATACTGCCATTACAGAGCTAATGTTTCCTTCTTACCTAAGGCAAAACTGGAAGTAGGTCATCTTCACTGCAGTGATCATTCAGCCTGCTTTGTAAGAGGAGTTGAACCCTAAGGAACTGGGTTATTGTATAAAAAGAAATGGAACTCCTTCTTTTTTACCCAGTGACTTGTTCCAGAAGGAAAAAAACATACTTCATGAGCAGTTACAATCTCCCACATCTTCCTGAGTGTCAGGAGACAGGAGACACATCTCTGAGTTGGCACATCACTTAGTGCTAGCAGCTCATTCATTAAGGTCCCATCATGAAACTATCCTCACATATTTCAGAAATTAGTCATTTACTCTACCTAGTTCATTACCCAGTGTGGTACTACTAGTTTTGATCATCTACTGAAGTTTTTACTGAATTTTCTGTAAGACATTTGCAATCACATTGAGTGTGAAATTGAGCAGTGCATTATTTCTTTCGAGTTCAAGGATAATTTTAAAATAACCTATTCAGTCTTGTCAAAAGAAGATAAGAAATGCTCAAATAATCTCAATATCACCACCACCACTTTATCCTCACCTGGACTGAAGTCACAAGTGACTTTTTGTGATGGAGCTTCTTTTCTACACTACCAGCTTTCCAGTTTCTGACTCACCGAGTTGCTGCACTGGACACATGTAAAGAGTAGTGATGGGAGATCTTGCTGTAATGAAAGTGTTCTTCTGGAAAATAGCCTGAAAGTGGAAGGCTGATATCTCTGGGGAGACAGATTTAATGCTATGGTACGTGGTTGAGACTGTTTGTATTTGTGGTAAAGCATGGGAAAGAAATACAGAATAGGTTTATTCAGCTTAACTTTTCATTTCCACGTGAAGTTGGGGGAGTAGAAGGCAGTGAAAAACCATTTATTCCTTCCCAAAATAGCATTAGATAAGAACAGGGTTATTATTCAGTCTTAAAATATGGATCTAATAATTTTTATAGCAAAGCAACCAGACTTGTATGTGCTGTTTGCAGGATCCTTTGGTCCTGGCTCAGTTACCAAAAGCCTCTAGGAGATCTAGACCATTTTACAGCAAAGGCCTCTTTTATCACTTCACTTGGATACTCATATTTTCATTCCTGCATGCGAGAAAAAAGGATAATGCCATCTGCAGGTAGGTAGGGAATGGATGGACTGTGGATGATGTAAGATGGTGCAGCAAAGCATGAAGGGGTGACTGGTACAAGGATAGGGACAGAGTGATGTCAGAGGCTATGTCACATCCACAGGCAAGACAAAAGCAAACTCTGTCCATCCTGCACCAGCTTG
The DNA here is from genome assembly GCA_013397295.1 of Polioptila caerulea. Classification (NCBI taxonomy): domain Eukaryota; kingdom Metazoa; phylum Chordata; class Aves; order Passeriformes; family Certhiidae; genus Polioptila; species Polioptila caerulea. Next base: position 413,961 of record VYXF01012142.1, on the reverse strand, counting down.
ATGGAAATCAACTTCAAAATTAAACTGGTAAAACTGGGATGGCTGTGCAGAGGGGTGAACAATATTGCTGGGACACAGGCCCACAGCTCCATAGGCTGTGCAAGATTAGATCCCACCTGGGATGCCAGAAGCTGTGCAGGCTTCCTCAGCTCAGCTATGGACCATCACAAGGGCATGGAGCTCAGGAAAGACACATCCCACTCCTCTGGATTTGCTGTCTGAAACCTGCTGAAACCCCAGTGACACACTGAGGCTGTGCAAAGCTGCTTCAGCTCCTGACATGCTGCTCCAAGTTTTACATGACAGTGACTTCAGGTATGGAAAAGAGACCCTTTTAATTTATGAGGATTTCTTCTTGTTGTTATCTGTTTCAACTTTGATAGCCACAGATTAACGTGCTCCAATGATAAAGAAGCACACAAAACTGCAAGGCAGCTGGTGGAGTGAATAGTTATGAATAAAAAAAGAGGTAGTGCAAAATGCATGAGGTAATTTTAAGGTTTCAGGCAAAGGTTAATCCCTGCTCTTTCCTTATTAATAAAGCCGCCAAAATCTTTAACTTTCCAGTTGCATGGTAATGGCAGCGTGCCCAGGCCTTTGGCTCCCTGCCCTTTTTGTTTCAGAAACTGAAGTACAAAACACATGTTATGACTCTGTACCTGGGACTAATCCTTCATGACACTAAGCACATCAACCAACTCTGGCTTCATCGTAAGAGTGCAGGGCTCAGAACCTCCCAGGACTAGATGCACTCTAGGTTTTTGCTTTCCTTTTGCATACATCTATCCTCTTTTCTTTACTCCTGTGGAGATTACTCCAAATAAGAAATGCAGAACTAGACATAAATTTTAGTGAACTTACCGTAGTGGTTGTGGCAGTAGTTGGGTTTGGGATAACTCTGATGTTTAAAGTCACCGTTCCAGTTTTAATTAAGTGTGTAGTTTTGTTCCTGGCAGACACTAAATTGTCATCTGTTATATGGACTCGCAGACTGTAAACCCAGTTTGTATCAAGTCCACTCTCATAGTCAAACCTTGATGCAAGAATCAGACGGGATGTGTTGGAGCCAGCACGTGGTGAAAAAATAAAATGACTGTTCTCATTGCCTGCAAAAAGGTAACATCAAAATGCAAAAAATTTACTTTAATCCCACATTAAAATAAATGTGTGTAACAAGTGGTGAGGGGTGGTGAAATGTCAATGACAAGAAGGGCTCCTTGATCTTCCTTGTACCATATAAAATTATTTAAAACAATAGTCATAAAAGCATTACAATCTAGAATAAGACCCAAGACTCTATGGGGACATAGCAGAGAGGAAACTGTGGAAACACTCCAGAGCCATAGGGCACAAAAGAGGTCACCTGAATGACCTGAACTCACAACCTGAGGAGCACCCAATAACACCCAGCTGGGGTGAGGACCCTGCACTGTGGCAAGGCTCATTCCTCTACTGAGGCGTCCCTGGAGTGTTGCTCCAGCCCCTCTCCATGGCTTCTCCATCTGCCCAGAGGCAGTGGCCTTTGAAGAGAGTTGATGATTCAGTGACATTCATTCCCTTCAGTGCTTTGTCAGTACCATGGGGCAAGGAGGAGAGTTCAGAAATGCTGGCTCCCCACCCCTTGCATTCTGTCCCTTGTAGATGGAGAGCTGATCATGGCCTGGGCTGAAGGCAGACCAGCCCCAGCTGTTCGGATCTGGACAGACCACACACACAGGAAACCAGAGCCTTGAAAAGGCACCAAAAGTGCTGTGGTTTTGCTCTTGTGGCCCCACAGAGATCAAGAGTTGACATGTCCTTGAAGGCCATGCCTGTTTTATAGTACAAAAAGGGCCATGAGCTGCTCTGTGGCTCAGAGGGCAATGCACAGCACAGCCCAGGTCTGTACCACCAGGACTGGGCCTGTGGTCAGACAGTGATTTACTAACGCAGCCATTGTATGGATTCATGTGTCAATACCATGTCTGCAGGGCTCCTTCTGTGGCATCAAGGGGCTCCAGTGGGACAGAGAGTCTCTCTTTTGACATTCATAGCTTTTTACTGGCACCTGGACAATCCCTCCTTCACAGCAGCCACCTCAGCAACAAAAGAAGAAATTGCCCCAAGAGAGTGTTTCCATTTTTGTGAAGCTGAGTGTCATCCCATACCACTGCAGTTCTCCAAGTGGATGCAGCTGACCATGAGGTTTGAAGAAGGATTTTTTTAAATGGGGGTTTATTGCATACAGCATGGACCTATGACCTGCAGGTTTGAGTAGCTGTTTTGAACAGTTCACCAGCATCTATATGATGATGAGATGTACAGAAATACAGAACTTTCCTTTCTCAAGATTTACTCAGCTGTAATTGGAAGGGAAATTTGACACTGCACACCATTCCAGCTCATTCTTCTGAAGTTCTTGTCAACTGTGTAATTATTATTAATATTAATTAATATGGCAGGCAATCCAGCCTTGCAAGGGAGTGGTTCTAGCTGCTAGCACCAGTAACACCAGTAGCCAGCTTGGGGAGAGAGCTGTGATGTGCAGAAGTTGTGGATCACAGCTAGCTCACCATGAAAAGTAGCACACAAACTATGTTAGGTTTTTGTTTATAAATGTAAGTGAACTGTCAGCATTCACTATTTTTTTTCACTGTTCCCAGCTCACCCCCTGTGACACGGTACCTTTGTCAATGAAGTAACGGAAAGATCTGGGATCAGAATCACGATCTTGACACTCAATCCTGAAGCCATTAATATTGGTCCCAACAGCTAAATTTACTGGGATTTGAAGAGAGAAGGAATTGGGTGAACAAACTGGTTCTTCATCATTTACTTCCAAAACATTCACAGTTACCTGGAAGAAAAGAGCAACAGCAAGCTGAAGCTACTCCTTTCAAATTTTTTTTTCAAATATCTGTGCTGAGACTGAATTTTGTTAATTTCAGAAACTGGGTTTTACCCATTTTGTTCTTTTGATCAACAACTGTTGAAGAGCACTGAAGTCCCCTTCCAACCTAGCTCGTGCCAGAAAATGTCTGTGATCATTTGTCCTTCAATTCTTCTTGTGATCAGCATTCTTCTGGGAACAGGTTCCATAACCTGAGCCATCTCCCAGAAGTGCAGGGTTTTCTGTGAGCTTCTGTGAGTTATATCTGTTTGAACAACCTGAATTGTGCTTTAGATAAAATAATAATAGTACCATATAATCATTTAACTCCCTTCCAAAGCTCTCAATTTGCTTCACAATCATTAGTTAGGCTTCTTAGCATATTTAATAACCATTGAGAGTATGATTCAAGGAAGGAAGAGTGTTTATAGACTGTTCCCAGTGAGAGAGAAATGCTGGTAATGGCCTCCTGCATGGGTAGGAGCACCCTGAATAGCACCAGATGTGTTTGATGTCATCTAGGATTAGCTAGGTAAAAGAAAAAGGTTACCCTTCCCAAAGTTCTTTCTTCTAATGTCTGTTAGTCAGGCAACAGATAAGCTTGACATTGCTAAAAGCTTTTGATGCTAAAGTGTCATTAATTGTCAGCTTGAAACATTATAGATGATAAAGAATTAAATACCTCCTAGACAGCAATTCTATGGGTGATGCTTGGCTGGAATGAAAAGCAAGCCTAGAACCTGTGTTACCCCCAAGAGATGTGAAACAAAAATCGAATGTAAAGCAGTCATGAGGGAGAAAGTGTGAAAAAGAAATCAAAAGGAGCCTGTCTGTGAAGGACACTGGGATTCCTTGAAAGAAGTTACTATAAAATACCTTTGTGGATATAGCATCTATACTTTTTCTTCTGAATAAAATAGGTCTGGGCAGAAAACCCAAGTCACACCCTGCTGTTACAGGTTATCTTGGTACCTGGCATGGTCTTGGCTCCTGCCAGATGGCACCAGCAGGAAAAAAAGTAGATAATTGACACTTTGCAATTACAAACAAAATCAAAAGTATGTTTGAGGGTGAAGGGACACTACACAGACTCCGAAAGGAATTTACTGCTAAGCATGGCTACAATTAGATTGTGTTACCTGGCCTCAAGACTCTGTCCTTTTTTCTATCTTCTAGTATCTCTGTGGCCATAAAGAATAAATTAAATTGTCTAGGGCACAGAACAATTCACAAACAATTTCACTGTCCAAGTAAAATAAGAAAAAAAGTTTGAGAAGCAAACGCCACAGATAAAAATAGTAAAATATTATTTTATCCATTTTGTGAGAAATAAATCAACTCTAAGTGAACAACACCTCTTTCATCTGAGTAATATATGACTGGGCAGGGTTGCACTTGCCTTTTACAGACCAAAGTGCTCTGCCCAATGTCTTATTGTTCTTGCTAGGAAGAAAAGAGAAAGATGTGGGTAAAGGTGAAGTAGTTGAGTGGATTTACTCACCGATGCTGTAGTAGACTTCTCTTGGTCTGAGGCCTGTACTGTGAAAATATGTTTCTGAGTTGTTTCATAGTCTAATCTAGCTAAAATCCTTACATCTCCTTTTGTTGGGTTGATCCAGAAGATATTTGTGTAATCCCTGGTGCCAGCTCCAGCTACAATGGAGTAAGTGATGACATTGGGTGGCCAGTCCTTGTCTATGGCATACACTCTTCCAATGTTAGATCCAACTGAGAGACAGAAAGTCCATATTTTATTAACATTTAAAGTAACAGAAGGTGCAGATGAAACTGAACTAAAGACTTGGTTTAGAGCTTTTCACCCAAGAAAATTAGAGCAATGGTGTGCTAAGCACTATTTCCCTATGGTGTGCTATGGCTCCCCTGAGCATGGGCTGCTAGCAGTAAATACCAAAACACCAGAGTATGTAGAGAACCTCAGCAGAAGTGCTCTGTGGCTGGGCCAAGGGAGTCCTCACTCATCTGTGTCAGTCTATGAGTTTCTGTGTACCACCACAGTCCCTCCAAAAGGCTAATTTTGCAAGAGCAGAAAGACAGTCTAAAACAAGACATCTGAGTTCAGTTCCTGGCACTGCCACAGATTTCTTGTGCAATTGCTGAATTTGTCTGTGTCTCAGCTTCCATCTGTACAATTGGAGTTTTTGCCAGTTTAGTCTATTTAAGGGTAGAGACCCTAGCTGAACTGGAACTTTGAGCCATTTGCCTAATCTACATATATGAAAATTAATTTGGAGCAAAAAGGCATTCAACAACATGACAATGTTATTTCTGTCATTTTAGATGCTACTTACTGTACCTTTAGTAATTTCTGAAACACTAAATACATAAGATAAGTTAGAGAAGACAGGAAAAAATTCATTCACTGGCTTTATCCTGATGTAAATGTAGATGATATCTGGAAATATAACAGAAGATTAAATGATAGTTAAGTACGGTTGTGAAATTTTCTCATGCATATATTCAAAATACATATGGTATTCCTCTCTCCATGCTGTTACAGCACAGAAAACTATCAAAAGAAATATAGAAGGGATACTTGCTTGAGTAGTTAGGATGGGCGATATCTTGCACCCTGACAGTCAAAGTATAAACTTCAACTCTTGGATTAGCTGAGTTTTCTAAATCAATAGTTCCAGTCATCTAAATATAAAGGAACACAACCATATTTATACCTTCATACATGAAGTCACAGCACACATGATGACAATTACTCTTTTTGGCATTCTGTAAGTATGATTTGCCCCTTGGGTATATAGAATAGTCCTATAGGAATAACATAGGCTAATAGCAAATTCCAGGATTGAATTCCAGGCTTCTTCTACATTCTCACACTTCTGCCAACAGATTTCTTTTACCCTTGAGAGCAGAAAGTGTAATTATTTGGGTGATATGGTCTTGACCTTTTACCTAGTCAATTCAAAGGTTGTGTGATGATCTGGCTGTTCATGTTGCCCTTTCTTGGCTCAACAAGGATCTGCAATGGCTAACAGTAATAGCTTGAGCTACTACTTGAGCTCATGCCTGCAGATATCAAAAAAAAGGTATCTGGTCTAGCCCAGAGTGTCTGTCCAGGAACCAAGTTGTTACTAAATGATGGCTTGCACATATTTAAATCCTAATTTTCTGAGCTTTCTATCTTGCTGGGGAAGCCTCATAAACTTTGGGGCAGCAGGACTAACACACAGGCATCCACTGCTGTTTGTCTCTTCAGGGAGATTCCTGGAGGAACAGCCTCCTTGGTATAGCCTGCTGCATTGTACATACACAGCCATCAAAGGCTTGACAACAATCATACCCTGTGCAGCAAGGAAAATGCTTTGTATGTTGACAGATGAAGCAGCTAAGGGCAGTACTTATTGACAGGGAAACCTCAGTTCCAAAATTAAAGTAAACCTGCAAAATTATTTTTTATTAGTATTTAAAATTGTTACTGCTCCTGTAGCACTCTTGTCTTTTAGACAGAAGGCCTATTTTTTGTTGTTTCCCCTTTTCTGTAGTTGCCCACAATTCTTTTTAAAGCAAAAAAACAACCACCATTGCACATGTCCAGGAACTGGTGGGGTTCTGGCCAATGCAAGTTTGCCAGCAGCTATCAGCATAAGGAATCCATATTTTGACATGCAAAATCACATAAGTGCAAATCCCACCACACTTTTGTGAAAAATTGCCTCTCAAAGTGTTTTTACAATTCTGACCAGTTACTGAGTTACTGAGTGTGAGATTTCTCAAGTATTTAAATTCTTCATGCTGAATAGCAAGGATCTTCCACAGTCTGTCATGAGTAAATGGGTATGAAATGGCATCAAATTTCTCTGTTTATCCATATCAAAGTTAGTGCTTCACACTCCCTAAAAAAGACTATTTTTTTAATCATATCTAGCACATTTATTTAAAACTAAAAAAAACAGTCTCTGTTCACTAAATTCTGTAGAATCCTTAGAAAGCATCCTATCTAGGGGTATACAGTTCACAAACAGTCAAAGCAGTAATTCTCCACTTCATACCCACTGTGAAATGGATTACAGTAATTTTTTTTCTTGTACAATTAATTTTTAAAAATTCCTTATAATATTTCATAAGTTGACTTCTCTAATGAGCTAATCTAATATAAAGCCACAAATGACTGACCACAAGTCTTCCAGACACAGTGGATTCCAGAGCAAAGTTATTGCTTCCAAAACCAGATAATCCAGTGAAACTAAATTGGTTGTTTGATGGATCAACATCAATATCTTTACAGTAATTTCTAAGATCAATAAGAAATGTTCCAGGAGTCGTATTTTCATTTACTTCTTTCCTGTTTAAAACAAACATATTTCTCATCAAAGCAACTTATATTTGTCCATTTGAACTCTTCATATATCACAGGCCAAAACATTGATTTATTTTTTAAGTGAAATCCTAGATCTAAATATGCAACAATGTGGGAAGCAACCCAGAATCTGACCCATGTGTTGTGATGGACAACAGCCCTGTATAATGGGCAGGCTGATGACAAATGTCCACTTGAGCCTCCCGCTGTAGGTCTGGGGATGTGCCCTAGTCTGCACACCGGCCTGGGGCAGGCAGGCAGCCCCAAGGCAAGGAAGGGACTCCATACCTGAAGGCAGAAGGATCGCACTCTGGTGGGCTGTCATTGACATCGTCAATAACGATTGTGATCTGCATTTCACTGGCACGGCCGCTGCTGGCGCCGTCCTCCACCCGGACTATCAGTGACACGTTCGGGTGGAGCCGCAGGGGAGGCGCATCCCGGTCCATCCTCCCTGCCACCTGCAACACTCCAGTTGCTGCCAGAGAGCAGCCAGAAGTCAGATATTCATCGCAGGGAGAAGCAACAAGAGGTCATGGTGTGTGTGCAAGAGGGCAGGGCAGCTCAACAGACAGGTAGCAGAATAAAAAGTCTTCTGTTGTGTGCAGATCATGGCTGGTTTAGTTTTAGATTTGTTTTTGTTTGGTTGGGTTTTTTTCAAGTGATACAAAATAGCTCTGAACTTTCTGGGTAAGCTTAATGACCTGATACTGTTGCTGAAAAATACACCTTAGGAGGCCTCAGCAGAGGGTTTGTAAAGCATTTAGGTTTCCCTTACACTCAAGCTTCCAGTGCAAGCCAGAGTTGAGTGCATTCACAGAGCATCAAGGACAACGAGCTGCTAAAGCCTGTGCTGTCCTTGTTCCCTAGCTAGTAAGACAGCTTCACTTTCCACTGTTATCATTCAAGCATCCTTCAGCACCTCGGAATCTACTGGCACATCAACAGAGCTGTGACAGACCGTGCCAAGTGCTCTGGTCAGTCATTCACTTAATACTTTTTTCCACTCCTGTTAGCCTCTGTCAAAAAGAGAAGATTTTTACGGCACAGTACAAGTACTATTCCCAGAGCACAAAGGAGTTAAAAGAACAATGCATACATCCTCTGCATTTTGGAATGTAATTGAGGAGGAAGGTGGCAATACAAGGCCAAAGGGGATAGGGAATCCAAAGCATTAAAGGATCATCCTGATCCCCCACAGCACTGTGTTGTGTGACACTACTTACAACTGTGATAAACAGTCCTAAAGCAATAGCAGACAAGGAGCAAAACTGTCACTGAATGCCAGCCCTGGAGGAAAAGTCCCTGGGGAACAGATGTACAGACCCTAGGGAGCATGAAGAAGATAGGATTACCGTGAGAAAGGGGACTCTTTTGGATGGTCAGGCCTGAGGAGGGTCGTGAATGGAACAATGAACTTGAGGTGTAGATTTGCTGTGCACCTCAGTGCTAGAGAAGATTTCAGACAGGAGGGAGGACATCACAGTCTAACTACCTGCAGCTGTTTCAAGAGCCCCAGAAGGGTCACTGCAGTCCTCAAAGATTAAAAATATGTCAGCAGTCTTAATTCCACCCAAGGAACCATCACCCTCCATCCACAAGTCAACATTTGTCAAGCAGTCGCCTTTGGTCTACTGTTTTCAAGATATCTTACCAAGTCTTGGTCAGCTGACCCAAGAGTTTGACCCTAATAAGGGGCTGAACATTCCTTATTGCTATAGGAGCCACTAAATAAGTAAGTCTACTTAAAACTAAGGCAAAAATAACTTCTCCAAAGCAGACAGGTTTTTTTTTATTATTTTTCAGATGTCAGAAGTCATATTTTTGTTTGTCTGACCTGGATTTATGGAAAAATATCTGTCAGATGACTGGATGCTGTAGAAAAGTCTGCTGGGGGAATCTTCATCATCAGGATCTTTAGCTGTTATATTGGCAACAATGGTGCCCGGGCTTTGCTCCTCTGGAATCCTGTAGATTCTTTGATTTCTACAAGATAAAATTCAGCAAAGCATGCATCTTTTTGGTAAGGGCAGCTGTTTCTAGACTTAGCTGAGAAGCCAATTGTAGCAGCAGAGCCATGGCCATGCTGGGCTCAGATATGGCTATTTGCATGTCTGGATAAATATCCCAGTCATTGGTTCTGCCAGCTGGACATGCAGCAGTAGCTGAACTGGCATGTGTTCATAAAGCATGACACAGCCACACAAGTAAGTGTTCTTCCTCTGCAAGTTTTCTGCAGTAAAAACAACTTGACTTACACAGAACGATGGAAGTCGAAGAGGTAGGGGGTAGTTAAATCACACCATCCATCTCCCTACAAAGACACCAGTTCATACAGCCATTTGCTTTAATTCCTTCATTTTGCAAGAGAAAAGCAAAAATTATATGTATAAAAAACAATAAGTAATGTAGTTAATCATCTTTTGGAATGAACACTGGAGCCTTCTGGAGGGCAACAGTATTACAGAAAAACTGAATTGTCGCTGCAGTAGGTGAAGGCAGGAAGGAGCACTCCTGTGGGTGCCTAAGAGATGAACAAGCCTCAAACTCCCAGCAGCATCTGTCTATCTGATGCATTTTACATTGGGGAAATGGTTCTCTACTGCTGCTGTTTGGCATGCCAGTGCTCCCAAAGCTCCCATGAATTGAGTTTTATGGGTCAGATATGGTCTGGCAGGCAATTGCGCAGGATTGCTTACAATGGTTGCAGTTTGATGTTCACATGGGTACTCAGGTGAGTACAATTTTAGTACTTGAACCACATGCAAAAATAGGCATGGACCAGAACACAAAAATGGTGCAAGGAATTTCAGAAGACTGATTTATATTACTGAAACACACATGAACATACACGCCTCCTGATTCTAGAACTCAAATGGAGTTCAAGGTCCTCAAGAGTCCATAAAAGCAATAGAAGTATGTTTCAAGACTAAATATTTTTTGCACTTTTAAAACATCCTTTGCCTCCACTTAGGTAATGGACTGGTCTGTAGTTCCCAGAACAAGAAAACACCAGTCCCTTGTTGTTCTCTGAAGGCACACATCATGGGGCACTTAGCAATTGGAGCAGAGAATTGCAGAGACTGAACAGAAGATCCCACGCCTCAAGATCTCCACTTGCAATTTTAAAAATGGTTACGAAGACACACTATCTTCAACTGTTCTGTCAGTTCATATGAAAAGAGGCAATCATACAGGAGAGAAATCACATAGGGTTTTCCCAGTAAAAACACCTTACAGCCAGAAGAAAACAAGGAGTTTATGAAGCTTGTTGTGTCAGTTATTTATGCAGTTTCTATCTCAGTCTTGGCATTGAATCTCTTCCTTGTTCTCCTGTTGCTTCCAGAGTCATGCAGAAAGAAACAGATCCCACTCACTCCCACAGCTCTAACTGGTTTTAGCTCAAAGTAGGAAACTCCCTAAGCCCACTGGAACCCCAACGCCAACCTCTGTGTGAACAGAAAACTCACCACAGCTCCATCCTCACAGCCCTACCAACCCTTCTGCAACCTGGTCGTTATCCCATCCCCACCAGGTGTTTTGGGAAGAAGTGGGACGTTATTGAGCACACCCCCACAGCACAAAGCACCAGTACAGCTGGGGAGGAGCTGGGGCCACTTCCCAAGCAGCTACGTCTGGGATGTGCCCTGTTGTCCATCTGTCTGCCACCTGCCAGTGGTTTTTATGGGATGGTTCAAGCAGACCTTTTAGTCACTGCAATGTAATTGAAAAGGAAGCATATGTTTGTTTTCTTGTCTTCTCCTTTGTTTTTCTGACTCCACAAGTTTTCCATTTATTTTAACAATAACAGTTTCAAAGGGCTGAATTCCAATGCAGTGTTGTGAACACCAAAACCAGATGTGCTTGCATATACTATGGGAAAAATTAAAAAGACCCTTTGAAACTCAGTTCTTGACAGCTATGATTGGGGTAAAATAAAGGAGGTTTGCTACTCCTCAAGTCTCCCCAGCTCTTACCCCAGCACTAATTATAACAGTGTTAGGAAGTACTTAGCCCCAGTATGCAGCTCGCATTGTAGCAGGGGACAGGCCATACTTGTGCATATTAAAGATAAGTCATAAAGTGCAATTTAATGTAAAATTCTTTACAAACTGAGCTGCTCTTTTTGATCTGTAGTGTCAGTCTAAGAGGGAGAAGACTCAAACAAATACCAGACTGTATTTGTGCCATATGAATCTTAGAACTTAGAAGACTCAAATTCTCAAGTCACTGCAGCTTTCACTAATTCAAACAAGCAGACAAATATTTAAAGGAGTTCTTCTAGCATTCCAGACACAAGCATAAATACATAGAAATGGCAACATCAGGAGGCAATAATCAGTCTAGAACACAGTGTGCCATCATTGGCACTGGGAAGAGATTCCTTATGATGTCTTAAGTTTTAGCTTTCATATTTTCCAGATTATGTACTGCATTAGCATATAACTCTGAACCTCATATTAAGTGTTAGCAAGTTCTCTTCACAGTTCAGCTAGACAAAACAAACCTTTTCCTGCCCAAGAACCATGGACACAATTGCAGCAACAGGCCCAAAAAGGATAAAACAAGAGCGAATTGAGGAGTGCAATCTGGGAGAATGGGACTTCATAACCTGAAGCTGTAAGTGGACAATTAACCCCAAAATGTAAATGGACCAAAACTTATAAAATTGTGAAAACGTGTGACCCGTTGTACATCTTGGGTGTAGCCTCAGCCAAGCTCTTGTACTGCCCAAGGTGTATCCTCTGAAGGCCTTTTAATAAATGCCTACTTTACTCCTTGAACACTGTCCAGCCTCTGTTCTAGGTAGCCTCTCAAGGCTCACTCCTGCTTGCAGAGGTACAGTAACATGGAATGAGCTATTAATGTTCCTGTTTATTGCAGACAGGAGGTTCAAGTATCAAGTAGGTAGAAAAAACAACATCACCATGAACAACAATAACAGTAATTCAAGCCTATTTCTAATATTTAATTCTTTTGTTTCTTCAGATTCTTCATCCCTTTATCCATCAAGGTCCAGATCACTGGTCTCAGGCCAGGAGCCATGCATTGCTCTGGGTTGAGACAACACCCAGAAGATTGTTTCAAACAAGTGGCTGGAACCTCCTGGTATGGCCCCAGGTGCTAACCTGTCTTCACTTTTGCAGAGATGGCAGGAGAGGAACCATCATAAATATTCTCAGCAGGGACCTTGAGAGTCTCACCACTGGGACACACAATGACAATGCCTTGAATCCCATCAGTGTCTCATGCAAGTGACAAAGATAAATCAACAACAGAGTCAGATCAACTGGAATAATTGTCAAGCTCCTGCTTCAGAAACAACCATCCATTGTGCTTTCCACAGCAAAACAGCCTGCTTGTAGCACACACATATTCATTCTCATTTTTACAAATTCTCAATATATCCTGACTCCATTAGTCTTCAAAAGCCTTTTCTGATTTGTGTGTTTTGACACAATTTCCTGCTTATGGCACAGTAAGAGACAACAATATTTCAAGGATCACCAGGATTGTTTACAAGTGTGTCTGAGAAGAGGAAGACTGATCAAAAGGGAAACCTTTTTATGTCTAGACATTTCTGCATGAATAAACACAATTATGGTGAAATACACGCCTGCATAAGGAGCAAATTCTATATGATTGTATTCGCACCAGGTGAAATTAATCTCCTTGTCTGAACTTGTCCATAGATCTTTGCATAGCTTTAACCTCTGTAAATGCTGACAAGTAAAACAAGCTTGTTTGGCTGTTCTTAGTGTGAAGGTGGATTCTGGAACACTTTAAGCTATTAAAAATGCAAATAAGAATAAATGAGGGACATTAGGACAAATCTTTCCAGCACAAGAATAGGAATCATAGCAAAATTAACATACTTTTTTCAGCAGTATTTTGTTGTCATAGTTATTTGCCCTTATGTTAAACCCTCCCACTGGTGCCAAAGCAGTAAACCTGAGAAAACACCTACATTTGGAGTGCAATGGAAAATTTTTACTCACGTGGTAAAGTAAGGCCTCTCATCATTGATGTTAATTATATTTATATTCACTGTTTTAGTTGAGTTGAGTCCTTCTCGATCTGTCACCGTTACATTTAAAAAGTAACTGTTAAGTAAGAAAACAGAATGAGAATCATTCTGTGTACGTCAGAAAACATTTCTCTGAATACTATAAGTTAATAAGCCATGGAATAAATTACGTTCTCACCAATGTGGATCTTTCTCATAATCAAATTCCTTTGTGGAAAAGATGTCTCCGCTTTCCCTGATTGAGAATGGCACTGTTGCAGGGAGCAGTGAATACTGAAATGAAGAGAACAAGACATTATTCTTTTTATCTTTAAACATCCCTCCATTCATTCCTTGCCTTGTAGAACAGGACAAGTTGCAGAGGGTCATGTACCATGCAAATAACCTGCAAAAGCCACCAAGCAGGATGTAAAAGCAGTGTCCAAGGATATAACAGCATTTCTTTATCTGCAGCTTCTTGTGCCTCAGAAGTGTCAGGGGTTGGAAGGCACATGGAACTCCCTGCCATTGCCTTTGAACAAAAAGCAGAGCTAAACCCCCACAGCTCTGCTTCCCTCCTCACCAGCTCTGTTTGACTGGGCAAAGACTGAGGACAGACTGCAAGCTAATTGCTTTCTTGAATACCACTAAACACCAAAGTAGCATCTTAGGGTTTAGTTCTTGAATGTACTGTATTTTATAAAGCCAAACTAAATAAAACAAAGGTACAACATAATTCTTAGCTACCCCAGCTACCAACTTATCATTTTCCACAAGTTTTTCTGAATACCAAGAGTATGTTCAGATCAGCCAACGCATTTTCTTAACTGAAGGTCACAGTTTATTCCGGGATTGTTAAAAACCTGATATTTATTTGCCTTGTAAGTGATTTCCTTAGTCTCTCATTTAAAAGAATTTACATTGTGATGCAGAAGTTTAAAATCTTTTCATTTTAGTCACTCTCATCTACAAGAAACATTTTGTGAGCCATTTTAAAATTTTAAAGTCACAATTTCTACTGTCTCTCTCTATAGTTAATTTTATTAACTATATCAAATTCTGCCTTCAATATCTCTTAATTTTGGAAGGCTGAGAACATTAAGGCTTGTTTTTCTTGGTTTCTTCCTTTTTCCAGATCAAATATTTTCCTGTGTTTCTGAAAAGGAAGCAAGTTGTTGAAAGATGATGGTAATTCACATTTCAGACACAGCAGATTATATAATCTCTGGAGTTTTTTGTTTAATACAACTTACTTTGAGTTCTGGATTTTCAGGATCAGCTGCATCAACTCGGTAAATGCGTTCTGGAGGTGTCCCTTCCAACACATAGATGGTCACAGCTGCATAGATATAAGTGTACTCAGTGTTATCTGGGTAAAATAAAGGACACAGCAGCAAAGAGACTGATGCACTGAAGCTGTCAGGATGTATTACTGCCTGCTACATCTTCTCACTTCACAAGTGTAATTCCAAAATCATCACTAAGATCATAGATACTCAAAAGACAAAAAGAAACCAATTACATATCCGCAAACAGGCAACCACCACTGCAATATGAATTGTCCCTTCAGGGGAAAGACTGATCTTTCCTTATGGCCTGTCTTGAGCTGTTCACTGGTTATGGAGTAAATTATGCATTTGGGCTACATCTGTGGGGTTTTTACTATGCAGATGGGAAGAACACAGTCCTGTGCTAGGTCTTCATCACCATTCCCTTCCTGTCCACACCCTGTGCCCTGCCAGGAGAGCTCAGAGCCTTTCCTCTTCATTTCTGCTTTTCCTTTACACCTGTAAGGCAGATAAGTAGATGGTCTGCACTGATTTAAACATTTGCTTTACTAAGGCTGATCATTCAGTGCAAGGTACATTTCTTTCCACACCAGGGATTTTCACAACTGGGCTATCCCACACTAGACCACTGGCAACAGGCTTATCTCTCTTTGGGCAGAGCAATTAACAGGACAACAGATCTTTAGATCACATTATTTGCTTTACGCTTTTTTGTGTCTGCTGGATCTGCTCTTTCTGGACTATTAATTTCCACTGTGACCCCGACTGACTGCTGCTCCTCATAAGAGCAGTGGGAATCCCAGAGCAGCATAATGAGTTGTTCCCAGAGGACAATAATATGAATGCAAAGTTTAATGAGAGGGAGATGCTTTTTCATAAACAACAAATGCGCAATTAGTGTCTAATTGTGGCTGGTACTGTTAACTAAAGCCACACAGTTAGACAGCTCAGACATCTGTGCTCACCAATTTATGGCAGCTCTAGCTGAGAGTTAAGCTGATGCTTTTATTTGTAACAAGCTCCCACGTAGTGTGTTTCATGCTGTGTCGATCCCTCGAAGTGTCAGATTTAATTATTAATTATTATAAAAGATTATAAAGATTCCAGTGGCACCCATGATATGCAAGACACCAGCTATACCGAGAAGATGACACAGCCTCTTCCCTAGGGGAAGCCAATTTGCTTCACAAACTAAGTATTGTATGGAATCAAGGATGTCAATGTGCTCAGGAGGCATCAGCGAGGGGGGCTGAATGTGAGCAGGCTGCTCTGAACCCATCCCTGTGCAGCAGGCAAAAGCCAGGCTGCAGCTGGACCTCACTGTTCCAGTGTGGTCAGTCCAGACCTGGGGAGCCAGCAGCCAGCTCTGAATACCTGCCACAAAGGGATCACAGTTTAGTATTTTCAGACTTTTAAAAACTGAATATCGAAGTATGCTTGGCCATACAGTGCTGTTAAGACAGCAAATCTTCAAACAGGCTCTCAGTACTGCATGAAATGAACTGAACTGTTCTGTCTGTATGTGAGCACATAATGAACATATCATTATACTCTGATGCATCTGGTACAATTTTTGCAGGTCTTCATTAGTAACTAAGCAAGATAAGATCGCTTAGTGAGTAAGACCTTTCTATTAATGGCAGAGTCACTCACACCAGGTACAGCACGACGTGCACAGCCTGCACTGGCCACAGCTGAAGTCCAGGCTCTCTATTCTCATTCCTACTGCACATTCCTCCCCCTGGCATCTTTGCCCTGGTCTAAAAGCTAACTTGGTTAACATCAACTTCCCCATGTAGGAGACAGAACTCTCTGCCTCTTTCCATTTGTACCCCCATAGATCATAGTCTCGGAGGTCTCACTCTTAAAACTGATTTTCTACTAATTTCTCATGTGAAAGCACAAATGCAACATGCAGATATAAAACACCTGCAAAGGAAGGTTTTTATGATTTTCCCACAGAAATTCTTGCACATACAATATGCACTTGTTGGAATTTATCTTGCTTGTCCAAATGCAATTTTCAAAAAACTACAGAAATATGTACCCATACTCAATGGTTATAACCCCAGCAAACTTCAATTTTCTAATTAAAAAGAATATATTTATTTATTGGTACTATTTTTTTTTAATTCTTCAGCTGTTTCAAAATGGTTTAATAATTTTTTAACAGAATTTCAAGGAAAATAAAAGGGCATTTCCAGAGAGGAAGCATACCAACTCTTTGTGTAAAACAAAGCTCTGATAAAAACAGTGTCCTATTCCTCCCTTGTTTTCCTAAAGGAAAATTCCTAGACTACTTTAGCTAGAGGCATGGTATGAGATTAATTTTTTTTTAAGTCATCTTGTCAAGTACTGCTCTTTTCAAATTCTACCATTATCTTACTTTGGATTGCCATATTTCCTCGAAACACAGGATGTTCATTTTTATCTGTTAATTGAACAGTCAATATGTTAAGATCAGTTCTCCCAGCTGTATCTTCAACAAAAATCTGCAAATCAAAGCTCTTTGGCATAGTTTCATAATCTAGGACAGGGTTTCCAGTGGTAATAACCTGAAAATAAAAGATTATTATTAGCACATGATGCAAGAGATGAAACGTATAGTCCAAATGAGTGAATACAAATAAAGGGACACTTTCAGTAAAGAGTGAGTGTTTCAGATAATCTTTTACTTGTTGGCACATTTCTCATTAGTGGCAAAAATGTGACAGAAACAGAGTGAAGAGACCAGAATGTTGTGTGGCTTCAGGGAGTAACTCAAAGATCTTTTTTGTGAGGAGCAGTTTGAGGGGGAGATAGCCTGGAAGGAGCTGTCCTGACTCACAGGTAATGCTTTGTCTTCAAGTTCAGGACTACATCTTGCAGGTACATGTCTGTGCCAAGTGTTTCCTTTCCACACCATGCTCCAGGAGCATTCAAAGTGTGATGAGACTGAGGATTCAGAGGAAGCCTTGCAAGACACAAGGGCAGCTTCACTTTTTCTGTGAATTAGGAACATGAGGAGGAAGATCTTGCACTTGAAATAAAGAGTGTGGAGACAGAAGACCATATATTCTCACAGCAGAACCTTCCTTGTATAACCTGTATCTGACAGAAGATTTGCAGGAAAACCACAGAAGAAGAAAGCTTCATGTGTACATTGTCTGAGAGAGGCACCAGAATTGTTTGGGGAAAATGTTGAGCTAATTAAAAAAAAAATAACCTAGGCCTTGAGTTTTGCAAGATTGATAAGGTAAAAATGTGCTTTATTTTGTTTTGAAGATTTTATTTCAAAGACTTCCAGCTTTGCGTATTGCCTCTTCACACAGAATAAGTACTTTCACAAGACTGACATTCCATGGAAAAACATAAAATGCAATCACTCTGGATTTAGGATGAGTCCAGAGCAACAGGAGGATGCTGAAAGTTGTATGTCTCAATCTTCACTGCTGAGACCAATAATAAAATAAGATCTTTCTTTTCCTGGACAAGAAAGAAAAAGGTGACAGTTCAGTTTTTTGTGTGGCTAAAAAACTGTGAAACTTGAACACAGTAGCAGGGTGCTGTGGAACTGGAGAAGAGGAACAGTGGGGCTCAGGAGTGTATGTGGCAAGTAGCATGTCAGTGTATTTACAATGCTGCAGAACAAAGGAGACTGAAGAACATGCAGAAAGAGAACAATGAAATAAATTCTTGGGTTTAGATGAGATGCTGTGGGCCAGATGACAAACACAAAAGTGATGTCAGCACAGTTAGAAGACAGAAGTTGAAATAGAGACTTAACAAAATTAACAAAGAGTTGGAGGAGAGTGAACAGAAGCACAAATGTTTTGTGCCTTCTGGTACATAAAACAGCTGCTGTCTGGAACCTCATGGATCTTTTTGTTACAATACTGCAGGAGAAAATAACTGTGTCCTGGATGGTCTCCTTTCCTCCTATAATGTACAGATACAAGTTTCCCACAAAAGTGATGCTAACACAGAAGAAACATTCCAAAAATCTTGTCACAATAGTGGAAAGCCTGATGTCCAAAATGAATGTTTTTGATGGAGATCTAGATACTGTAAACATATACAGTGAATTCAACATTTTAAACTGTCCAGTTCTAAGCAGAAGTTATGCATGCTGGAGATTATCCCTCCAGTTCACAGCCAAATATTTTCATTGGTGCTGTAACTACAACCAGACTAAATGTGTCTAAATACACATCTTCCACCCTCCTTTATAAAGGCCTTGGAAGTGAAGATGTGAATCTGAATGATCTCTTTCTAGATTGCTTTTGAACCTTTTTGGGAACAGCATGCCACTGGCATAGGCTATGAGCCACTATTTGCCTTTCCTTCATGTAGGAGCAAAGCCTACTGATAAAGGCAGGACTGCACAAAGTTGAAATGATGCCTTTTGGCAGAAGCAGCTTCATGCTTCTTGAAAGGGATCTAGAGTCATGCCTTAACTGTCTATCATTTGTTCCACATGAGAATTCATTGCTCCCTGCTCCTCGTTCCCCACTCCACCACCAATATTTCAATATTCCAATATTTCAGAGAGCATCAGTAGGAACACCCAGGTAGTTTCAGGCAACAGCAGGTTTTCATGCACTCCACGCATCTTCTGCTCCTGGGAACCTTCAAACAGGAGTAAGGTGAGGAGGAATAGACAGCACTGAGATCTCAGAAATTGTTACTTTCTCAAGAGTCTCAAAATAGATCAAGAAATGTGATATTGCTTTCTGCTGCTAAATGTGCTTCATAAATACTGAAGAGCCTGTCTTAGCAGGTACTTAGCTAATCTCATAAATCATTCATGAAATACTGCCTTTTTCTATATCTTAGAAAAGATTTAATGGTAGTAGGTAGAGCTGAGGTGTCTGGTTTTGGATCACATCACTGTTGTGAAATATTGTACAAATCTGCTACAACATAGCATAAGTAATTAAAAGTAGCAGTCCTCATCAAATAAATTAACTAAAACCACCCATGTATTTATCCTTGCTTTAGGAGTTATAATTAGCACTCATCCGCTAATTTGTGGAATTTGTATGTAGCTTTCTTTATGATTTTTTCATGACTGATATTTGCTGGCTCAAACTCTTTGTTCTAGTCCTCCAAGTGACATAGGAAACATTGACAAAAGCAACAGTTCAAGCAAAACATAGAAAGGTTCACAGTCCATTCCAGTAAGGTGGCTGTGGTATGAAATGGATACAAACTGGCACTTTGGAAGAAGCAGTCTCCAGTCTACAGCTATTTTGGCCATCCATTTTCATCCTTGTGTCACCCTGCACTGTGCTAGAACAAGAATTTCTCCATCATCCTTGCCATGAAAAAAATAACAAGAAGGACTTTTTTGTCTATTATTTTTTCTCCAGATTAACTTCTCAGTCCCATTCAACAAGCAGCAATACAAATTCTTGTGCATCATAATATAAAGATGGATAGGGCAGGAGCAATCAGGTATAAAAAAGGACTACATTTTCTTTTGCAGCAGAAGGGATCACTTTAATTCAAAATGCCAAAATAAAGCTTAGGAAGGGAGTCCTGCATTATGGATCCTCTGTCAGCAAAGCCAGTTTAAGGAATGTATCCATTTCCTTCTGATTGTTACACAGGAATGGAGGAAAGAGCATGAAGCAGAGTTCAGGGAGGTTTAGGTTCGATATCAGGCAAATGTTTTTCACCCAGAAAGTGGATGGACACTGGAACAGGCTCCCCAGGGAAGTGGTCATAGCACCAAGCCTGGCAGAGTCCAAGAAGCGATTGGACAATGCTCTCAGGCACACAGGGTGATTCTTGGGGAGTCCTATATAAAGCCAGGGCCTAGACTAGATAATCCTGAGGGAACCCTTCCAACTCAGCATATTCTATAATTCTATGATTCTATGATTCTAGGATCACTTCAGCTGACTCAGCCCAGGTATTGGTACAGTCCCATTCACAGGTGAAAGAGGGCTTTTTTGAGAGGATTTTGAACCATTTCACTGCCCTGGCTGGGAGCAGTAAAGAGCCATCAGAGATGGCACAAATGAGCTTTATACTCTGCTGGGAGGCTGCAGCGTGGGAGCCACAGCAGCTCCCTTCAGGCACATCNCTTAGGAAGGGAGTCCTGCATTACGGATCCTCTGTCAGCAAAGCCAGTTTAAGGAATGTATCCATTTCCTTCTGATTGTTACACAGGAATGGAGGAAAGAGCATGAAGCAGAGTTCAGGGAGGTTTAGGTTTGATATCAGGCAAATGTTTTTCACCCAGAAAGTGGATGGACACTGGAACAGGCTCCCCAGGGAAGTGGTCATAGCACCAAGCCTGGCAGAGTCCAAGAAGCGATTGGACAATGCTCTCAGGCACACAGGGTGATTCTTGGGGAGTCCTATATAAAGCCAGGGCCTAGACTAGATAATCCTGAGGGAACCCTTCCAACTCAGCATATTCTATAATTCTATGATTCTATGATTCTAGGATCACTTCAGCTGACTCAGCCCAGGTATTGGTACAGTCCCATTCACAGGTGAAAGAGGGCTTTTTTGAGAGGATTTTGAACCATTTCACTGCCCTGGCTGGGAGCAGTAAAGAGCCATCAGAGATGGCACAAATGAGCTTTATACTCTGCTGGGAGGCTGCAGCGTGGGAGCCACAGCAGCTCCCTTCAGGCACATCAAATCCATTAGCCAATACCACCCAGGGCCACAGCCTTACTCTCCCAAATTTTCTCCCAGAAACACCAGCAAAGAGAACAAGAAAAGAGCTGTATTCATTCTGTGAAAACCTGGACTTCCTTGGAAAACACCCAGAAAATAATATTCAAATCCCCTTTCTAAGACTCTGCACCACTTCGATCTGTGTCTATTAAAGCCACTCTTCAGTGTGACTGTTCAGGCTCAGATGTACAAGCAAGTTGCAATGGGATGACAAGTTATCATGCATCTGAACACTCATTGCCCGTGACAAATGTTAGCTAATACTTGCTAATTTATTCAACAATGAAAATCAGCCTGAAGTAATGGAAATTGCTCTGCATTTGCCATAGGACAAGAGCATGCAATGGATAGACAC
The DNA here is from genome assembly GCA_013397295.1 of Polioptila caerulea. NCBI lineage: Eukaryota > Metazoa > Chordata > Aves > Passeriformes > Certhiidae > Polioptila > Polioptila caerulea. Next base: position 392,436 of record VYXF01012142.1, on the reverse strand, counting down.
AGGTCACAGATGTGTGGAAGGGTGACAACTTCTTACCTCAAGATAACTTCCTCATGTGTCACAGCCTTTGTTCAGAATTAAAAATTACTTTGATCTGATTCAGCTTCATTTATTTTGGAAGTGAGACAAATTAATTTTCATTCTTGGTGAGAGTGGCCAAACAGAAGCTGTATGTGGTTTAACTAAGGCACTTTCATTTCACAGTGACTTCATACATATTAAGATGAAAAGCTATGGATAAAAGCTCAAAACAGAAGCAGATCTTCCATGTTCTTCACCATCTCTTATTTTCTAAAAATCACATTTTTTACTATCACAGAATTAAATGAATTATTGTGATGAGTGATTTTTCCTAGATGCAATTAAAAATCATAATTACTATTGCTATTCATCTGTCATATCTATTACAGCATTTTTTAATACTACCACTGTCTGCATTCAAAATTCTTTTCTGATTAAAAGATGAGACACTGTACTGTCAGTGCTCAGTAATCCAGGAAACATCAGTCTACAACTGAAAATTACTCAAGCTGAACTTAAAACTCACCCTGAATTCAAGACCTCCTTTTGATTCAATGTCAAAAGCCTCTGTGAGTGGATTTGAATTTACTATGGTAGGAAGAACTGCAACACCTTCAGAGGTCAATGGAGAAACAGTCACACTAAAGTTATAGACTGAAACACCAGCTGCTGAGTTTTCTTCAACAGTGCTTGTTGCAGGTAAGCCCTTAAACAACTGGGTTCTTCTTCCTGCAAGATGAAAATGAATGTAAAATTACTTCTGGAAATCTTGAGCTAACAAGTACACAGCTTTTGTCAAGAGCTGCCATTAAGGAACACAAAATGCCCTGACTCTTTTTACCTATGAATGGGGGCATTGTGTGGTAGTAAATCCAGTGCTAATGGCAAAAGAATCCATCTTTTCTGTATTTCAGTCCTATAGTGTTGTCATCTAGAGTGGTTATTGTTAAAGTATTATTTTACTGCATCATTTCCCTTCATATATGTCTTTTTACAGAAGCAAAGAAGCCAAAAATGTTTCTTTTTTTTCATTTTCCCCCTGTACTAATTAGTGCCCCTGTTCACTGTTACATCAAAAAGTACCTTGAATCACACAGACCCAGATACTGAAGAAGCAATGTTTTTTTTGTGGACTGAACTATCTGCAGCACCCATGTCCTCCATTTCCCCTCTTCTAATTCTTTCTACAGAAGCTATGTGCAAGCCTGGCTCTTGAGTAGTGTGAGTTAGTAACAATTTCATGGATGGTTCTGTCATGTCTCCTTCTTTGAGCAGGGAAGAGCAACCTGGAGTCTTTGGAGAAGATGCAGGGCCACAAAAGCACACTATGGTTCAAAACTGCATGGAAGCTGAACATACTGGTGAGGCATCCAACAGATTTGCACAAGCTCCTTGTTTGTCCAGACCTCTGGACTCCCCAAATCAAACATTTTGCTTTCTCTGTCGTTTAGCTCCTAGTTTCTGGTATTTTTGACAAAGGCCTGTTGTGCTTCATCTTATCAAGAGTGAATATAAAACATAAATCAGGACTGCTTTTGATGCCCTGAAACAACACTTCAGTAATCTCATATCCCTGAACCAGCAATGTACCTCAACACCAGACTATGGCAGGGCTGCCTGTTGCTTGGGGATGCTTTGTTAGCTCATCCAAAACACTCTCCAAGAAAGCTGTCTGTGTTCAGCCCAACTTCCTACACACTCTGGGCCAAGAGGGAGACAGATACTGCCCACTCAAAGGTCTGGACAAGCTCTTCATACACCAGCAATTAGTGTAGCAAGAGCCCCATCAAGTCTTTTTTTTTTTTTTGCTACAGGAACTAGTCTGAGACCATTAGAGCTGCAGCCCAAGGGCCCCTCCACAGCTGCACAGGGAGCTCGTGCTCCCACACTGCAGATACAGCAGGTTCATGGGTCACTGATCCAGCTGGAGTTACTTTGGTGTTTGGAAAAAATGGCATTGGAGTTACTCTGCTGGCTGGGATGTGGGAGATTGTGGGGTGGGAGCTTCCTGAAAGAGTTAATCTGAGCAGGTCAATCTGACACCCAGCTGAACTGTTATGGATTTATGTCAGCAGGAGCAAGATACAGTGAAGGACTAAGTTTTTATTACTGTTATTACAGATTCTGGAAGACATCATCAACAAAAATCACCCATGCAAAAAAGGCTGGGCTGACAGGGGCTTCTGAAGATACATTTCCATAAGTGGAGCTGAACTTCAAATGTAATCTCCTATGGACAGTACTTGATTAATTCAGCTCACTCATCAAGCCACAGTTCATTAATGGGAAATATTTATAAAAAATAATGAAATAATTTACAGTATTTAAAAATGTAGAAAGAATTTGCTATTTTTGTACTATCTCCAAAGATTTCATTGGCTGTTTATTCAGAATTTGTCCTTCTAAATCAAAAGTTTTTACTTCTTGGTCTTTATTTTTAACTGAAATTTTAGGTGCTGCAGCTAAATGGCTTCTTTTTCCAACCAATTTTACAAAAACTCTCCTTCCATATTCACAAATTCTTACTTACCTCTTTACTTTGTAGAACAAAATCTTTCTGAAGCAATTTAACACATTATTTATCAGAATTATCAATCACAATCATTGACAAATGATGAGTCCAAGACAAAGCAATAATGAGATTAGTTTGGAGAAGTTTATGTATATTTAAGACTTATTTATCTGTGATGTGACAGTCTTTAGTGTGCTTGAGTAACACCTTCAAGATTTTTTCTATCCACAACAATGCAGGTTAGAAAAATTCCATTTTTCAAGGAAAGCTGAAAGTGGCAGGCAGTGTCCTAATCACAGCTTTGGGAACATCAGAAAAAACACCAAATACTGGCAGGTTCCTGAGGGATGGCAGAACTCTTACAGTTCCTTGAGAGCAAAATGACCCTACCTGAGCAGGTAGCTTACAGCAACACCAGTGCTTCATGTGCCACGCAGACTTCAGACAGTTTGAAGATCTACTAAGTAGCTAATGTGCAAATACTCAGATTGGCAAATCTCCCATGTATTTACACTGATCAAAGTTAGTGATGTTATACTACTAAAATCATCAAATTTCTTTCTGTTTGGTCCTGTTTGGTTGCTTGTTTTACTTTATCAAAGAAAAATGTTATCAATATTTGAAAGGAGGATACTGGAGTTTTAGTACTGGTTATTGTTTCTTGGAGAGCTGACCTCCTTTCCCACTCCAGTGCTGTCACACTGAGCAGAGGCTATTAGAAATGAAGTGCCTCATCCAACAAAGTGTTTTAACAAAGAGTCATATTCTCTTTTCATTATACTGCTGCAACCACAGAGCCCAATCTATTTCAATAGGAAAATAATTGTTACTTGATTTTTCCCATCTGTGTCTGATCCCTAAATATGTATTATAAAGTTCCCTAGAGAAAGTATAACAGCCAACAGTGTTCTAATTTTAGCAGCAAAATGAAATCATGTTCTTACCAGATACTACTCCCAGCAAAATTAGGAAAAGGAGCATGCTCTTCATTGTCTTTATGACCCTGTCCTTCACATTCCCAGGATGCAAACTGAAGGAAGATCACAGTATGTTTTCCCCAGTATACATCAGCTCCACCTAAATTCTTCCTCTTTTTCATGTTGTGCGATGAGAAATGAAATGAAAGACCCGTGTCTCTAAGGGAGTTTCCAAACACTGTCAGCTTGTTTGCTTGTCAGGGAACTGCTCCTTGGTGACACTTCACTCACAGCCCTGGTTTGTACTTGGGAAAACAGTCATTATTTGTCCTTTCACTATAATTGTCTTATTCAATGAAGCATTATGAAGAGAATCCAGTATGTTTTAAATCTGAAAATACCATGCTGCTTTCACCACTCTGGCAATGAGGTGCTTTCTTCACACACAAGAATCAAATACTCATGTTTTTTTACCCAAACAAAGAACCTGAAGTTTTCTTATTTTTCTGACTACCAGATAATCACTCAGACCACGCATACTACATACTTGGAGGTGAGGTGTGTATACATGATGATGTTTGTACATGATGCAGCTTTGCTGTAGCTGTCTCAGGAACAGCATGGACCCCCTAAGAAGTGCACTGGTTCCCTTAGATTAGGCATTTAACTTGCTAGTCCACAATACAAACTATTTTATTTTATTTTAACGAAGGACAGTAATTGTTATTTCATGGAGCGTAGGAGAGAAGTGACACAATACTGGAACTGGAGGCAAGATAGGTGCATTAGAATTGACTCACAGAATAATTTAGCCTGGAACAGACCTCTGGAGGTCACCTAGTCAAATATCCTGCCCAAAGCAGGCTTAATTAAATCAGGTTGCTCTGGGATTCATCTAGCTAATTCTCAACACCTCTGTGCAAACTTAGCAGCTCTGCTAAGAGGCAGAATTTTGATATTCAGATTTAACACAACTGGAGATATCTGACTGATTTGTGATTTAAGCTGGCATCTCTACATGTTTCTGCATGACCCTCTGTGGTTGTCCCACTGGAAGTTGACAGTGGCTCAGAAAGTTCTGTCTCATGATCCTGTGTTTTCTGTAGCATGAGCATGTTCATTGAAGGTGCTGAACATGAGCAGCCAGTTTAACACCAGGGCAGGCACTGCCTATGCTTGCTGCACTCACACCTTAGGCTATGGTACCTATGTGGCCCAGAGAATTCTGCTGACACAACGGATCTGGAAAAGATGCATCAGTAAAGCCTACTGATTGGAACTGAACCATACCCACATATCAGATACTGATTTGAGGAATCATGAGAAATACCCATTTGATGGCTAATCTGCATCTATTTTAAAGTGCTTCTAGGACCTTGTAATGGTTTAAAGTGGATGTGGCCACACCATGTCATCTGGGAATACAATCTGTAGTACCAAGGAAGCTGATCTTCCTTTGTCCCAGGAAATGTGTGCCTAGACTTCATGTTAGTAAAAAAAGTGTATGGAAAATCTCACTCTCAAATGATCTAGTTATGCTGATAATAATTTAAATACATTCAAACTGTCAAAATATTCTAACCTGCCCCTTTACCTACCAGGTCTTTGCCCATCACTTCATATGCATTTCCTGAGTCCACAAAGAAGCTTTTGATCTGACTGGACACCTCACGTAGAGGAGGTCTGCATGCACAGGCATGAGCCAGGCTTGTACAACGTGGTTTCTTGTACAATGATCTCCTACTGATTACCAGAACACTGTAAAACTGCTACTAGCTTTATTCCCTCCTTTTAGTTGCAATGTATAATTTATCCCATTATAAGCCTGTTTCTTCAAGTCTTGAAAAAACTACAGAAACACCTGGAATAAGTTTTAAAGTCTTTCAGATACCTTTCTAAATTTGTTTAATATCTACTTTGAGTGATAGGACTGATTCCATCCTATGCTCTGAATAGCCAAGCCCTCTTCAGAACTCAGAGATCACCATTTTATCCTTTATTTTCTTTTCTTCTTAGGTTTGGTGGGGAGGAGGGGGGATTGGTTTTGATGTGGCTTGAGGTGTTTTTTCCTTCATATAAATACAATTCTCAGTATATTTGTTTTGAACCTCCTTCTTCAGACAACATACAGAGATCTACTTTCAGCAAGGATTCAAAGCCCATAAACATAAACCAGACATTATTAACGATATAGACACTAGAGAGAGATATGAGAGATGTGTATGGGAAAGGCATCTGGAATATGAACATGCTTGAAATTTTAGCCTGTCCTAAATTTCACCTGGAATGCAATGGGTAATTCTTTCAGGTACTAAGTGAATATCCCTGGAGCAGTTAATTTCTGCTTTCCCTCTAAATATGTCTCCAGGGCTTTCAAGTAGCTCCTGTCAAGCCTCATGGTTCAAGCACATTGTGAGGAGACTGTAAAGGTGACCATGGAGATGAGGGGAGTGCCAAGCACAGCATGCAGGAAGGAGAGTGTGGAGAGCAGCTCATATGGGTGGAGTAAGGGTGAGCAGAAAGAGCTCTGGCTCTTTCTTCTTCTTTGAGTCACTCCAGTATGTTTCATTACTTTCCTTAGATCCTTCATTTCTTATATTCCTCCGAGTGGATTTCTGTGGTTCTCTGATTCAACCTGCCAGGCTGTGAGGCATGAAGTGAAATGGCAGCCAGAATTAAAAGAGAGCCCAGAAGATGTTGAAAATCAAGTAGAAAAAAGCATGTGAGCTGGTTAGGAACAGGTGAACTGAACCATACCGAGCAAGGCAGAAATTCACTGGCAAGTCTAGCAACAGCTAGAGGAGGTCTAGAATGAGCTTCCTGGGAATATAAAGAAACAAGATGAAGAGAGGTCAAGGCAACACAAGCAAAAATACAACTAGGGAGTTTTCAGGCAAAATAGAGCAGCAAATGAAGACATCAAAAAAAAGGGGGGTTTTATAATTCTTTGGTTTTCAAGATGATTTGCAACTTTGAGTGATTTGGAGCAAAAGAAATGCACTTCCAAAAAAAAGTCTTCTGGATAATCAGGTAAAGTGGAGAATATGAGGAAGATGCAACCTCTTCCAAGAGATTAAAGAATCCTAGTTCCAAGGAAAAAACCAACAGATGGGAGTATGATAGAGTGCATTGGTCTTAGGTTGGCATGCAAAGAGAAAGAACATGGGTAGTGAGGGATATGAGGTGGGAAAGAGCAGAACTTGTTGTGCAAGCTTCCAATTGCCTGTCCTCAGGGAAGTGAGGGATTTCAACAGAGGCCAGCTTCAGAGAAGCAGTCTACTTGCATAACAAAATGTGCAGGTTCAGGATGTTCAGTTGTTTTCCGTACATTTAATTCTCAATTGACTTCCAGTCTGTCAACATGAAGGAAATGTTATCTTACTCTTCAAACACATCAGAGGCTCAAGACATAATTTTCCCATTAATGGTTATTTCAGCCAGAGTAGTGGCTCTCCTCTCCTTAGCCAACTCATGGGAAAGTAGGCATTTTGCTATCACTGTGGTAATTACTCATCAAAAATTAAACAGCCTAAGGAGAATTTTCAAACACCCGATCCAACCTCAGGTTATGATTATTTATTATTTTTGTTTTATGAATTTAATTACTGAAACTGTCAGGCTTTATTTTAATTTTCTTTCTCTTTAAACATTACAGCTTCTCCATCCACTGCCTTGGTAACATTTCCTAAAATATTTAAACAGTACCTTAGCATCCTACACCAGAAACTTATGCACCATTTCCTTTGATTTCTCAGCTGAAAGTTTCCTCTGTACCATTTCTGAGTGACAAGAACAAACTAAGTCATAGAACACTACCCATGCTACCTTAACCTCACCTAATGCAATGCCATCCTAGCAAGGTCAGTAACCCATACAATTATGAAAAAAAATCCCAGGCAGGTATTTTTCTAGCACTGACTTGTAAATACATAACCCCCATTAGTCACTCCCGTGACAATTAGCTCGAAGTGTCTGGTAACAAGAAGAGATTCCATCATACCTAATTCTTTTTTGGGGATCCAAGTTTAAGTAAAGAACCACCTAAAATCTGAGTGAGTACACACAGAAGGCTGAAAATGATGCTGTTGTCTGTGCTGAAAGCAACTTCTCCCATTACTCCAGCAGTTATACACTCAAGAGATGAAAGTGCCAGAAAAGAAGGAATTCTGAGAGTCTGTCTTTTGCAACAAAGAATTTGTTTACATTTATTTTAGGGCCACTGGGAATGTGAAGGGCATTAAGTTAGCAGAGACTGTTCTCATCCTTCCCATTCCCTCCACTCCATCTAGACAAATGTGAACTGAGGCAGACAGATGATTACAAGGACATGAATTCAAGAAAGCTCCAGAGGTATATGAATGCTCCCTATGTAAAATCAGGTGACATCAGCAAGGCCACACAGAAACTCCAGAAAAGCCAGAGGTCTTAGTTCCACTCCCAAGCTCAATCATGACAACTGTAAGACACCACGACTGTAAGAAATACAATGTTGCTAAATGTTTTTCTCTTTAAGAAGTTCTTATGCTGCTTAAAAATATTACATTTTCTTCTGCCTTAACAAAAAGTCAGAATAGAAGTCATAGAAGTCATAGAAGTCAGTGATAACAAGTTTTAATATTCATTCACCCAAGCAAAAGTAGATGTTACCAGCAAGTATTTTGTGTTTTGTGATTTGAGATGAATAATGTGTTGTGCTGTAGAACATTTGGTGCCTGCAAGAAATTATGTCACTTGTCCATACCAGATATGGATAACATTTGAATTTTAATCATGTCTTCCAAACTAAGTTCTAGTGCCAGCAAATATACAGTGAAAAATGTGTTGAGGCCAATGAAGTCTTCTTCCTGCATTTACTGGTTATTGGATCAGGGCCTGAACCCACGCAACACTTTGCACCTCATGATACAGCATTTACTGCATATTACACATTTGTTATTGTAATTGCTGGCCACCTGAGCTGTTTGGTAAATATATAAACCAGGCTGTGAATAGCAAAAGATACAAGTGCAACAAGAAAGAATGCTCTGGGAAAATATGGGTACACAAACTCTAAGATTTCTATGTACACAGTGTGATGCACTTCATTTAGTAAAGTATTTTACTTTACTAAGTATCATCAAGAATTACTTAAACAGGCCTTTGCATCACAAAACATGAAATACCTTCCCTGTTTTATCAGCAAAAGGCATTTGATTACTTTTGCAAAAGCAACCTTGCATTTAGCGTACATAAAAATATTTTCTATTGACTTGGAAAAAACAACCCACAGAAAAGTGTGCAACTAACAGAAAAGGGCATGGCTGGGCACAGGGTGAGGGCTCCAGTGGTGGAGTTTCACATGGAGATAGATAGGTTTTTACACATAAGTTCTTTCCTCCTTTGGACAAGAGGAGAGAGAATAATTCACTACTTCCTACTAGTGAAATTTTGTTTGTTTATAGTTTCAAGAACTTTGAGATCTTCAGCTGGGCTCTGTGGCTCTCCAGGGGACCAGGAGAGGGGCATGGTATGTAAGGAGGGGCGTTTCACTCTCCATTTTCGTTTCAGAGTACTTAGTTATTGGAAAATCATTATAATGATTGTGGTCTCACAAAAATTAATTACAAGTCTGAAAGGAGCAATTTCAGTAGATCTGCACCTCGATAAAGTGGGCCAAGGCAAAAAAATTCTAATCACACAAAGGAGATAAGCAATATTCATTGCTGGCCCTGTTCTGTGTTGTCTATAAGCTCTTTGACTGGAGAAAGCCTTTAGAAATATCACAGAGGGATAGGGTTAAATTCATCTGGGTACAGACACAATTACTTTTTTACAGTTGCTGAGTTTAGATTATGCTGATTTTATATGAGAACAAACATGAGTGGAAAAAATAATCCACTTACAACTGACATGAGGCAACATTATATCTGAGTAATGACTGAATCTGCCACCACATTAATACACAAAAGGCAGCAGGAGACCAGTGCAATATTTCAGATGTATATATTTCTTGCCTGTGGATTTGAGCTTCAACATCATGGATCAGCCTGAGACCATAAGAGCTTCCTTAATGAAACAGAAGATCCCACACAGTAAACCTAGTGTCCAATAAATGTTTTGACAGAGATCTGTGAAGCTGTAAAGGTAGGTGGATGAATGCACAGAGATTTTAAAAAGCCCTGCAGCCCAGATTGAGTTTAGCCACATAAAACCTGGCTGATAATATGAGCTGTGTGGGTGATAACAAGGAAACAAGGTCAGGATGTGTCCCTTTGCAGTGCATGGCTCCCCTGACCATTGCAGGAGCTGAGGGAATATTGCCATCTAGTGCCACACAGAAATCCAGCTGTCTAAACAGAAAAAAGCCATTTAATTCGTGCAGGCAATGGTTACAAACATCCTAAAACCCAGGGATATTATGTGCCAGAGACATCATTTTGGTCAGTGTCTTTGCCAGGCTTGTTATTAGAAATGGTACATTATCTCCTTTAAAAAAAATGACTGTGATGTGGGAGCTGAGTCATAACACTTTGGAGGAAAGACCCTGTTCGGTTGTTCTGAGGTTGTGAAAAAAGTGCAAAATATTCTCATAGCAGTTTAGCAAGTAGCTGCCAGAATGATGGGATGCTGTTGAGAATGGGATTTATCTTGCTTGCCTTAAATTTACTAAAATACAGACCTGTATGTGTTGTTGTTCTATGGTCACCTTAGGCTTCTTTTGGAAATAAAAAGGCATTACTAGGGCACAACTGGTGTGACCAGTTTTAGCTGCTGCATTTAGGGTGGGAAGTGATGTACTTTTGAAACATCTGTTTCTCTGCAGAGACAACAAGGTGGGGTTTGGGATGCCTGGCTCTGATGTTTGGAGCCTTTGAACCTCCAGTGCCTGTTGCTCTGTACCATTTTGTAACTGGATAGGCAATAATTTTAAGGACCTGTTGGAAAAATAAATACCACTTTTAGACTTCTAAACACCATGATCTCAGTTGTGTGATTCTCATTCAGGTTGTGGGGACACATGTACTCCCACAGAAGCTCCTGCTGCCCTGTACCAGGGTGCACTTGCTGCTGGGCAGGCACACTGGGTCATGACACTTTTCATATTCACCTCTGTGTGCAGCAGCATTATGGAGTTCCTCCTGTTGTCATCCCAGAAAGGGTCCTCAGGGGTGACACAGCAGTTCAGTTCCTTTCAGCTAAAACCCTGCTGAGCTTGAGATGAGGGGGGTTTTAATCAGCACATATGTTTGAGATACTTTCAATGAGACCATCAACTCACTTATCTATGCTACCAAATACGTGCCAGATTATAACAATTTTCAGTCATTGCCCATCTGGAGCAGATTCAAACCAGTGGTTGATTTTCAAAAGCAATTTGAAAATCAAAATCAGTTAAGTAATCAAATCTTCCAAAGCTGCAAATAATGTCTAGATTTTCAAGCCAGCCACATCATGTTTATAAATGTTGACTTAAAACTACTTAAATGTCCCACCAGTACTTCTGAGTTAATTGCCATGTTATTGCTTGTGGCTGTGACTTCCCCACTGTTTCTGCCCCCTAGCCATGTAAAGGAAAGGATTAAATCCCAAAGAGAATCAGAGTCAATAATGTAAAAGAATATTGTTTTTCAACCTCAGAAAGTTTTAGACACCCACCATTCCTTTTCTTTTAAATAGCATGAACGCCAATTAAGCAAGAGGCTGCTAAGTTAATTGGCTTATATTTTAAAAATCCATTATTTCACATTATCAGATATAAATCCCTACATCAAATATAAATCCTTTCCTTTTCTACACTGATTTTAAATATGCTGCAAAAAATGTGTATCTGAAGTTCCTCCAAATGAGGAATTCTTTAGATAATAAAATGCGTCACAATAATAGTACTGTATAAAGTTACTGACATCAAACTCTGCCAGGATTTTTAGGGTTATTTTCTTTGCTTTTGTTCATTTGGCAAAGTCCTTAAATGTGGTATAAGAAAAGAAATAGAATATATGCACTCTCCTCAGTGTCCATAATGTGAATTGAAATTCCATCTAAAAAGGAACCTGAAAAGCAAGGGTTGTAGATTTATAAACACGTTTTAAAGCGCCTAAACACGTTCCAAAGCTCTCACTCTTATCCTCTCAGTTCTCCATAACTAAGTTTAGCTTAAAAAAATCTAAGCTAACAGCTTCCAGAAATAAATAGCAAGAAACTGGCAGCAAATTCTGGAACTCTCCCACACCTCATAGTCCATGGGGACACAGACTGACCTTTCAGATGCAACACAAACCCAACTGATTTCCTCAGGCTTTTGCATTAAATGAAGCCTGACCCAGACAGTTTGGGTGTTCTAGGCAGGCAAGACAGGATTGCAAACATTAGGTCAGTACCTTAATTGCTGTACTTAAGAGGCTGCATACTGCTGGATCCAGCACAGAGAGAAAGCTCTCACTGACTTCACTGGGATCTGGATCAGTCTTTTAAAGTTTGAAGGAGTTGGGGAAGTGGCAGGAAAGATGGATGGCAGATTTTACCTGCTGGTACAAACTGCAAGGACTATATTGACATCTGCACCAGCCGAGACTTTACACCAGCACAAGCAGTCTTATGAAGCTGTGATGTAAAATAGATTCACAATTTGTTTTCCTGAGCTAAGGAGCAGTAGTGAGATGACAAGTCAAATCTCCTTAGGAATGAAGAGGTGAACACCCCAAAATCACCACACACTCAGCAGACCAGTTGGATGAAATCTTAATGCAAAAAAGGGTGATGCCCATTTAAGTTGAGCATCAACACCTGGTTATGTTTTGTTTCAATTGATATTAATGGTAAGCAGCAGGGCTTGCCTATTTTACTTTACTGATATTTGCAAACATCTGAGACTATTTCCTTGCATAAAACATTTTTCTGGGCTTGGACATTTTTCTTGATGAAACCAGAGCTGCACAGTCCACTCAGTTGTGCCATATCAGCCTGGGCTGTCTCAGACTAATGCACTGTACAAGTGCTGGTGTTGCTGCACAGGAACTGGATCCATGAATTGAGGCTGGATAAGAACTGAGCAAGTGGATGATATGTACAGGAATAAATGACCAGGAAGTAGAGGTCTGAGCAAAAAAAATCCTGTGGAATACAGCCTGAAACTTGTCCTTTTTTTATGTTCAGAGATGTGGAATAATGCTGGTCCAGTTTGCAGGATACACTAAGAATGGATTTTAAAGGCCTTGAAGCCCGTAGTGTTGCTGTTGTTTGTGACTACAGAAATTTAGCCTTTCTTCTGTTAAGAAAAAAAAATGCTAAGCATTATACTGTTAGCTTTTTTCTGTTGAATTAAATGCCCTGTGAAATAGCAGAGGGACAGTCACCATGTCTCAGCTAAATTGTTTGTTTGTAGCAAATTATTTTCTATTCTTAAGGAAAAAGAATTTAATCAAGTGTCAGAAATAAACTACATCTTGACAGATTAGCAGGATTGCTGCTGTTAAAATAAATTTGTTGCCAGATTTGTTTACGAAACTTATTTTTTCAGGGATGGGTGAACTTCCTGGAATTTGCCAATCTTTTGAATAAATATTGTGGAGGATTTGTAAAATGAGAATTAATTAAAACTCTTCCTGTGAGTGCAAACCAGACATTTTGCTCAGTGTAAATAAATTGCTTGAAAGCTAAATGGAAGACTTTGAGGGAGGTGGGTGGAGAGGCAAAGAAATTTGAGCACTGTCTTTCCTTTTCCAAACAAAACTTGGGGTATAACAACTATGACTAATACAGGAATTGTAATTTATAGATCAGATTTGATATATCCATTTTTAGCTTTCTTTGCAGTTCTGAACTGACCTCAAGATATTTCACTTCAGCTTTCAAGCTCCTTAGAGATTTGTTTATTTTCCTACAAATCTTTTTGGTTTGGCTGCTTCTGTACAATATGTGGCAGATGTGCTTATTTCTAGATGTGGAGCTTTTTGATACTGGCTCCTATATATGAGTTGTGTTGCTCTAAGAAGGTCTTTCAGTGTTAGCTTGGGTGGTATCACCACCTCAGACAAAGAGATAAGCTTATTGTCATCATTCATTCATTCTGCTGGGGTAAGGGAAAGAATCAGATAATGAAATGCTTATCCCAGCCAGGGAGAAAACAAGGACAAGTATTTGCATTCCACCTTTTCATTCACTGCAAGTTGGTTTTATTGGTGGGATTTTGGGAGTTTTACTATTTTTATAAGTGATCATGACAAAAGTATTCTTCATCTATGAAACAGCAGATAGCAAACCTTCTACTCTTTCATGGATAAAGTCAAGGAAGTGTTACTAAAGATCCTTACAATGATTTTTCAGTGACTCCTTTGGAAAGGAAATCCAAAGATAGATTTCTAATAAAAAGACAAATATTCCTCCAATTTAGACTAAGATTTTTCACTTTTTTCTTTCCCTTTTTTTTTTTTTTTCCCTGGCAGAATATCCCTAACCTGAGAAATTAGTCCTGGACAAAAACCTTCAGTGCTACGATTTGGAATACATTTTTTCTGACAAAGCCAGAGGCAGATTTCAGTCTGGCAATGGATAGTCTGCAAAGGGCAGCAACAACTCAAGGGATACCATCACTATCCAGGTGAATTAAGTACCTGGGCCATCAGTAAGTCCTACAGATAAATTACAAAACACCTCATGGATTTCACAGAAGACAGGATTTTAAACCATGCAGTAAGTATTCAGGCAAACAGTCTTTCTTTGATTCTTCAGGTATCAAATCAGAAAGATTGATTCTTCCCAGTCACCTTTCCCTAATAACTTTCCAGCTTGTAAAATTACCATGACTGTTCTTAAAGGTTTGATTAGTTAGAGCTACCACACATTGCTGCTGTACTAATTAAATTAAACTCCACTGGGTCCATCCTTCCAAAGCCTTGTGCATTTGAGCAGTGTTTCCCACGGTCATATGTATGAAGCTGCATGTTGGCAGGATGGATAAGCATCTCTGCTTTAAAGACAGCCTCAAGCTTTTGCTTAAAGAGGCTAACACTGCCACTAACAACTAGGAAATCCTGGCAGATAGTCCACATGAATATCTCTTTCTATATTTGCACAATGTCAAGCACACTATCAGCACTGAATAAATAATAATCATAGAAACCTGGAGTCAGCCAGGAAATAGCTGTGAATGAGACATTCATATTTTAAAACCTGAAACTGCAATATTATCTTGTTATGATTCTGGGAAAACTATTCTTTTCCTTTTCCCCTCTTGTTTTCTTTTCCTAAAAAAGAAAAAATGCTAAAACTGCTGCTAAAGGTACTAAAAAAACTTTATTTGGTCTTGTATTACAGAATTAAACATCTGAAGTGTTCTGCCTGCTAAATATATAAAATCTCTTTAAAGAGCCAAATGGAGAATAGTGCTGATTTTAAATTCAAAGAATGTATTTCTAAGAAAAAAAAAAAAATTAGAGATAGAATACAACAGCATTATATTATATTATATATTATATGGGAGAAAAAGGAAGAGTAGCTGAAAAACAGTTTCACAAGGCAATCTTGCTTTTGATAATGTCTTGGCAAAGTTGAATTTTTTTCTAAATTTAATTGAACCTCTCTGTTTAAAAGGATTTATATTAGTCACAAATCTTTAAAACAATGAGCAAAATTCATGAGGAATTCAGTCTCCATCTCTATAGAAATAATAATGACGGGCAAAGCCCTGTAGTAAAACTAGTAGAAATTGGTAACTCTTATTTAATTCAGACTCTTGACAAACATTCAGGGTTACTCCTTCTTCACAAAAGAGTCATTTATTTCTCCTTTTCTGTTCAGATGAAGGGCTCCTATGGCAGACTAAGCATGTTTCAAGACTGTATTTTTATGGCTACAGATGAGAAGAAACAAATTCTTACCTTAAATTCTGGTTTTATAATTGCTGATGGGAATACACACACAATTTCCTTTTCATATATCAGTCACCTTTAACAGAAATATAAAAGATCTGAGATCTGAGGGCTGTCTCAGTATAATCAAATTGCAATTAAGTTAGTCCAGAAGCATTTGTCAGAAGATATAATGGCAAGGATTATAAAGGAGAAGAATAAACTGAAAACACAGAATGCCAAAAATCACCATCTGCTGAGATGATGGGAGTATCATGCTCAAAGCTGTTAAGGTGTTACTAGAGCTGTTGTCTCTTACAACATTAAACAGTTAATTGCAGTTCATGGGTTTTAAGTAAAAGGACTGGGGACTGCTTTTTACCATAGCAACCACAAAAAAAGAAATCTCTTCCAGCATGTGTGCAACACGCGCCAACAAGAAAGCAAAGAAAATAAATACAGTTGGAATTCAGCATTTAAACTATAATTATTCGGAAAAATTCCTCTTTCCAAATTTACATTCAGAGCATCCTGGAGAGAATTAGATGCTCATTCCAAATTTACCAAATGTCTTTCCTAAGGGACAAGAAGATGCATTACATTCTGTATCTTTTCCCACTAACAACTGTTAGGATGACTCCTGCTGCTTAGGTAAACAGAGTAGGGAAGCGAAAGTGTACAAAAGAAAGGAAAACTTTATCATCTCACTAACGTGTGGCCACCTGTGCTGCATGGTAGGCATGGGTAGAAATGCATTGGTCAAGATCACAGTGTACCATGGCTTACCTTCTGCCACTCCAACCATTCTGCTGTGTGCTGAGGTCAGCCTGCTTGTGATCTTTGAGCATGAGAAACGTCATGGTGACAACACTTCTGATTGTTTAATCCCAGGTAAGTTTGAGAGAAGGACAAGAGAAAAGGAAAGTCACAGTTGCATCATAATCATGCCTTAAATACTAAAACATAATATTTTGGTGCCAATGGCACTTCTTATTAATGTTACTTTTCGAAATAAAATGCTGATGAGTTCGACCATCTTGCCAGACATGGTTCCATTTTGATGGAATAGTTATTTTGAGGCATGATTTTTCTGAAGCCTTTGCAAAGTCCAGACAGCAGTAGAGGCAGCAGATCAGAGAGATAGCCCAGCAAACTAACTGGAAGCAGTGACATAAAAGGTGAGCCAGGCAGGTGAAAAGCAATGAGGAGCTAGAAAGAGGGAGGTCCTGCTGGTTGCTATCCCTAGAGGATGTCCCTAGGGCAGGAGACAATAAGAAGGATTGTATTTCACTAGCCCTGAACTAACTAAAGGTTTGGATATGGAAATGTTTTTAAAACATCTATTGTAGCTGCTGAAAACAATTATGTCTGTGGCATCTGCCAACTCTCATAATTATCTGCTGTTGTTTTAAAAATGTGTATGGGAAATTTTGCAAAATCTAGGACCAATAATCCCATGGCTGACACAGCTTGCTCTTAGACTCTTGCACCACAAATGTAGTGTGAGAACAGAACAGAACAGTTGGCTACATTAAGATTCAGATTGACAAAGACAGACTGAGGGGGTTTTGTCAGCTGATGTAAAAATTTCCATAGGCAAAAACATTAAACCCTGAATAAATGGAGGAATTCAGCCACATATGAGCACTTTCAGAACCCAGAGATGCCCTTCAATTTTACCCTCTACAAATCCAGAAGACACAGGTTCATGGCTCTATGCACCTGTAAGTTCTCCAAAACAAGACCATTCCTAACCCCTCCAATGTAGACTTATCTCTCACTTTCAATTCCTATTGTACTGCTATTATATATTGTGTTTATCAAGGCACTGTTGTTAGGTCTTGTCACCACCAAAACTCACTCTGTTTTCATACAACCTCTAACATGGCATTTTTTTATAAGAGCATGACGTAAGTTCTGCTCCATTGGTTACAAACAAAATCAGAAATATTCAGAAGTGCCCAATTCTACTGTGACACGAGCACATAATTCAATAAAATGCCACTGCTTATACTACTAGTAGATTTCAATGAGTTGTATCAATTGTGCTAATTATGATGATCTGTGAGTGCACAGAAAAAGGGCTCCACTTCTCCTGTAAACAGACGAGTAGACACTTCTTTTTATAGAGAACTGACAGTCAATATATGCTCAGACAGATTATCTACTGCAAAATTTTTCAGCCCACTAAACATAAAGCATTCTAATTTTGCCAGCTTTCCTATACCACAGACCACAATTGTAATATTTTGAAGTCACCAGGAGCTGCAGTGCCAGTACTCTTCTTAGTGCAGAAGGAAAAACAGGCATTGTATTATCAGATTGCTACAGAATCCTTGCATGTCAATATGAATGCAAATAAAATTGTAAGAGCTCAGATTTAGTATACACAGAAAAATATTCCAATTCCATACAAGGAAGAAGAGTTCATGCTTAGTTAATGGTCTGAATTTGAGTATTTTCAAATCATCTATTATCATTGTTATATATTATTTTTGAGAATTAAACACAGATAGAGAACCCACAGATGTCTGCTGTCTCCTAAAGAAAAAGCACTTTTTTATCTGTCAATTAAAAGATTTGGGAAACAACAGCCAGTTCTGTTTATAATCTCAGATCAAATGGTATCTGACATTGAATTACAAGATTCTCAAATGCTAATTCTCAAATGCTGATTTTTAGTTAATTTTTTTTCCTAAACCACTATTGTTCACTTTTCATCAGTCTTGTAATTTTTGCATATACCAGATGTCCCATGCTGAGTATCTACAAAATAAGATTCTATTCAATGCACAGATCTGCACCACTGGATGTTATTAGCCAGTTAAAATGTTTGATGGCCATAGATGTACAAAGAGTTTCTTAATCTGAGCCTGCAAAGTTGCAGTCTTAGCTCACAGAAATTTCAGAAGTATGCACCCTTCGTAAGCAACATGGGATATTTTTAATGATGTCTGAACTTTTGTCTTCTTTACCAGCTATGGTTTCCATTTAAACACAAAGTATTATTAGTAGTATGCTTATACTTGGATTGCTTCAAGGAAATAGTGCCTCAGGAACTCCCATCAAACCACAGGTTTCCAAAAAATAGCAAAGGATGAGGTATTTTTATCATAAAGAGAAGGATTTAATTGAAAAATTCACTCGATCTGTAAGACTGTAACTGAGGTCCATCCACATTGGGTCTCTGCAACCACATTGTAAAAGGTCAGGTGAAGTCTGATGACAGAAGTTCAGGGTGGCCCATGAGAGGTTCATATGTCCAAGTCAATGCTTAAACACCACATACAGTTTTTCTTTGTGTGCATTTAGTTGTCAAACACATCACTAACAATACCACAATTCTGCTAAGGCCTTCAAGATCCATTTTGACCAAGTATAGAACTTGCAGTGCTTGTCAGAAGATACTACACTTGACTTTTCCTGGTTGTAATGGGAATCTTATTAGGACAAAGCTCCTTGCAAAGTTACCACAACGATGCAAAGAGCTACAAGAGAATTCCCTGTATAATAGATGAGACACAATTGATTTCTGGCACTGCACTTCCAGCCTCAGCCAGAAATACAAGATGAACAGGCTTGCTTTCTTCTGTGATTTCAACATGTCTGCTTCCTGTACAAGCTGGAAGTAGGACATACCATAAGAACTGTCAAAACATTTCAGAACCTCGAGCAAGGTGTGATTTGAGCCAGCTTCTAGAAGCAGAGAGGGCTTGGGGAGCCATGTGAGCACGCTGGGCCCTCTCTGCTCTCCAATGATCCAAGGACCAAATGTGACCTTGCCAAAGGTGTAGCAGTGTGACCTTCACTCAAACCTCTTTTCTAGCTGGCCCCAAACTTTTACAGCCAGGCTGAAGGGCACTTGAGGGACTCCCAAACCCAGGGACATCCCTCTCAGGCTGAAATCTGGCAGCCTGTGGGTGCCTCCCCTCAGCACATCCACACACGGCACCTGGCCCTGCCAGAGATGAGTCCCTGTTCACAGTAGGGATCAGTGAGCTGCTGAGAGGGGGACAGCCAGGGCACCAACATTTGGGGAAAATGATGGGAGACGAGGCAGGCCCTCGTGCTGAGGCCAAGGGGCTCCAGCCAGGGCCAGGAGAAGGCTGGGAAGGACTGCTGCCTTCCCAGGGAGAGTCAGAGGAGAGCTGGCTGCTGAGAGGAGGGGAGAAGGAAAGGGGACATGCCCCAAGACAGGAGGAATAATTTAGAGAGGAAAAGAGGGCAACACCAAACAGCTTTGTGATGGAAGAGGCAGCTCACTGGTGGGAGGGGGAGAGGTGACTCAGGACTGGGAGAGACATGTCCTCCACTCAGAGAGACATGGGAAAGGAGAGGGAAGTCCCCTAACTGCAAAGTAAGGGATAAAAAACAAGGCAGTGTATATTAAAAGACATGGTCACCTCTGGTGAGGCAGCTGGGTCCAAGTGGGAGGGTGGTGGAGAGTAGCTGAGAGTGAAATACAGGCCCCAAACTGGTGTTTCAGTGGAGTAATCCGGCAGGAAACACACCATGCAGGGTTAGGCAAAAGTGACAGAAAGTGGGAACAAAATTCAGAAAAGGGAAGTGTTTGGGAGAAGGAGGGATAAAAACAGGACAAATATGGCATCTGTGTTGAGAAGGAACAGGAGAAAATTGGCTACAATGCAATGAGGGAAAGGCAGGAAGCTGCTGTTGTGCGCTGCCAACACACGCAAACATGGCTGGTGAATGGAAAGTTATAATATACATTATTCATCAGGGCAAACTTAATTTTTAATGAAAGAATATTTCTATGCTTACCTCACAAGAAATGTGTGAAGATCTTTGGGGATTCATGTTTTGTGGTTTTGGTTATTCACACAGGCATTGTGAGAGAGCAAAGCACAGGAAAGCAGCACGCTATTTGAAAGCAGACTTCATACTGAGGCAAGGTAACTTCCTCCATCCCCAAGAGGTTTTAAATCTCAAAATCTAAAGAATTTTGCCCTGTCTTTCAAAAATGATGGGAACTCCTACAAGTTTCTCCCTTTCTGTCCCAAATGGATGGTTAAGAGCCTTCCTCTAAAATCTGGATATGGCCTTTGGGAATATTATTGTTACTATTATTTACCCAAAAGCCTCTTTCAAATTAAAAAAGCAAACAACAAACAAAACTGATGAATATTTAGTTAGCATAATACAAGTGATTTGCTGCACCAGTGCTAGATATGTTTAATAATTTTAAGAAACAGTAAGAAACATGCAGTGACAACATCTTAAAACAATTTGTCTGTGATATTTCCTGACTACATGTCAATACAGGCAAACTGAATTTTAGCCTGGCAAGTACTCTTTGACCTGTCATTCATGTCTTCTAATTTCCAAAACATATGCATTAGTCCTCACTCTTCTTCAGTGAATGCACTCCTGTGATCTGGTCTAATTCTGTTTCTTGCCACAAGAGCAGCTGATGAAGCATTAGACCAGGGACTCTGGGCAGTGTGTTTTAAGAAGGGAGTTTGAGATCCATGTTTCATACAGGTTATACTATAGCACTGAGACTGGATGTTCAGGTGTTGGGTGGAGGTCAGGACATGGGGAATGTTTTCGAGGGAGAGAAAATATTGGCAACTGAGATGGGTCAGAAACTGAATTCTCAGAGGGTCCTGGCTGAAACCTGAAACTGTTGCAGAAAAAAAAAAAGGAACTGTTTTGCTTCTCTGAAGCAATTGGAAAGTCCTGGTGTTCAGTGAGGATACATCTCTGCACTGCTCAAAGACGGCCAATGGTACACTGAGAGTTATCATTGCCAGCTTTGGTATCAGGAATACTCCAGCAATGGTGATAGAGAAGAAAACTTATCCTCTGGAAAAGACAGTATAGTAGTAAGTTAATGCATTTAGATGATAACCAACTTTTGAGAAAAATTATTTGGAACAAACTTTTAGGCACTGGAGCAAAAGGATGTGCAATTTTTTTCAGAGTGCTTGCATACCTCTCTTGGGTTTGAAATGTGCAGTAACTGTTGATTGCCATCTCTAGTTCATAGCCCTATTTTCAGTATCATTTTTTCTTTAAATCTCCCAAAGTTCAATGTAATAAGTTACCTAATTGTGCATTGTCTGTTCATAAACTTGTACAGTGCACCTCCTTTAGATTTCCCATTTCATCTGATTAGTCCTGCTGTAGTGTTTCAAGCATTGCTTTATGTGAAGCAATTTACAACTCTTTTCTGAGAAACATCTTTTTGTTGGGATACAAGAGATCTCACTTCGTATTTCTTTATCAGTTCTCCATTTTTTCTGACTGTTTCATTTTTAAGTGCTAGTTTCTTTGGCTAAGGTGGAACTGAAAGCATAATTCAGATTTTTTTCTTGTGTTACTTCAGAGGACATTAAAAATAGATTTCTCTGCTATAAATGTCTATTTAATACAGTTTTCTAGCTCAAGTCTGCTATGATGGTACTCACACAGTGTTTGAGATACCTTCTGAAATTACAAAGAGAGCAGAAATAGTACAGAGACTGCACTTTTGGCCAGAGTGGCTCTAGGGAGACTGGCTCATAGTGACTTCTACATTTGGCTTGCTAACTCCTGAGCTGTTTTACTGGGCATCCTGTATATATCTTGCAGAAACCCAGATATAGGACTTTTTTTAAAGCATCCAGTTTATTCAATGAATTCAGCTACTCCAATTATTACTTAGCATACTAGAATGTTACTTGTATTAAAAAAAGTTTCAGATTCTGTTTTGATGGAGAAATGCAGGACTATCCATTTGGTGGATTTTGCACCTTCTCACTACAATCTTCTCTGGTAACTTAAGGTATTGCTCTAGCATTGAATAGAAACTTCATTTATCCACTCTGAAAAGAGAGACTGCAAATAGATGACTGAAAATAGATAATCTACAAGTTTAAAATCAGCATGAGTGTAAAAGTCCACCATAAAAATAGTTTGCACACTAGTAAACATACAAGTTAGTTTTGCACTCCTCAAAATGCTGAAGGATTACATTTTCTGGACTCCTGTGACTGACAGCCAGCTACTTAGCTGGTGCTTTTCTTATGCAAACTCCATCACTATCTGTAAGAAAAATTGTGATTCATTTACTGCTCCATTTCCACCAAAGTAGATACCTGGGGTTCATAAAACTGTCTGCTATGCAATAATTTGTGCAGTATAAAACAAAACCACCATTGTGGTAAATCCATTGCAAAACAGGATCCTGGGAAGTGTTTATGAATCTCCTGCCAAACTGCTTAAATCATGACTTTGTCACAAGCATCATATGTTTATAATCTTGTTATGATATTGAGGCCTCATACAGCTGGTTTTTTATACTACTTTTGTAGCCAGTTTAAAGCCATCTGGTGCACGTACTGCCAGGTATACGTGATTTTGTTGTTGTTGTGACTACACAAGCACCCTCAGCAGGATTTTCTCAGTGTATGACAGCACAGTGGAAGTTTAATCATGTCATTATTTATTTGTACATGGTGACTACATATCATGTTCCTGATAGCCACATGTGAGAATTGCTGTTTTAGTTTGTCATGTTTTCACATTCAGATCCTAAGAATTATATAAAAATGTTGTACTGGTCTCCAAATAAGGCAAATATTGATATGCAGTTTTGGATCTCTTCTAATGTCACAACTTTTACTGTGCTTTTATAAAGCCCAAGTCTTTAACTATAATTCTAATAAGTAGGTATAGGAACATATGATTTCTATCTTCTGGTTACTTGGCAAAAAGCTTGCATTTGGAGATCATCTTATTAAAAGACCAATGATATATGGATTTAAAAGATTAGAGTTGAGGTTTTATCTGTATTTTGCCATTTATTAATTAGAGGCCGTAATTTGCTTATAGTTTACGTTTTTAATACTATGTTATGATTGGATCACTGTAGTATTTAGAAGCTGCAACCAAAATAAAGGCTGCATTACCTTGAATTCTGAAAAATCATATAGAAAAAGGAAGCTTTTGCTTAGCAATTGAAATAAAAAAATCCTCAGGGACTGGGGAGAGAAAGAAAGACCTTTCCTGACTGACTTAATTATTTTTCTGTGGCAGAGTGACTTGTTCAAGGTCATAGAAGAATTAAATTTCTGTATTGGTGAGCAGGTGGAAAAAAAACAGAGGATGTTTAATCTGCACTTTCATGGGCAGTTTTTTTTTACTGATTTCCTAAGGAAATAAGTCTTCAGTGACCATGTTTGTGACTTTCTCTCACTTTTTTCCCTCCACCCATAAATTTTGGCCCAACTGATTAATAAAAACAAATCTGAAAGAGGAATTAAAGCCTTAAATAGGTTTGTCTTTCTATGAATTTTGTGGAAGCAGATGCCAGGAGAAGGGAAGAAGAAACCATCTGAATGGTCTTGCTACAGTAAAGCTGCAGCTGGAGTTCACATTCATAAGACAGAACTACATATACTCCTAACAGTGGGAAAACTTTTAGGTGGTCAGATCAGCCCTCTTGATATTTAGCTATAAGGCTCTGGAGCACAATCACAGTTGTCCATGCAACATACACTAGTTCATTTGACACTGATGTGAAGTGAAATGAGAGATGTCTTGGGGAGAAGTCCTGGTGCAGAGGTGAGGATACTTTTCTGCAGCTGCAGGACTTGCACCCTACAAGACAATGGAGACAAACTGCTGGCTGGTTTGCTCAGGGATGGTGTTATTTATCGGTGCAGATCATAGAGGCAGCATAGATGTAACCAAAGCAGAACTCTTGCTTTTGAAACAAAAGATACTGATCAAAGGAAAGCTGGGCATATGTGTAAATGTGTCAGTTAGCAACAAGTTTTAGTGATGGAATTAGGGTTAATGGTTGGACTCAATCTTAAAGGTCTTTTCCAGCCTAAATGATCCTATGATTCTGGTTGTGGAACCATTTGTTTAATGATAATGCTGTTCTTGAATACATATGGTAGGGAGGAGAAATTCCTTGGGGAGCACTTTGGAAACCCTTCTCTTAAACTGTAAGTTACTGGATTTTTTCTTTTTAGGAAGAAATTGGTACATATTGAATCTTTGATTTTATGCTAATTTTCCTTCATAAGGTCTGTTTCTGTTAAGAACTTAGACTGTAGTTCTGCAGTGTGTCATGGTAAGCAGCATGTAGATCAGTGCCATGTGTTAAAGCTGGAAAGTTTCTTTTTTTTTTTTTTTTTTTTGCTAGTTCGAGGCAGCTTGTATTAAATACTTAACCTCTCCCCTTTTTTCTCAGTTGTGTGGTTAGGAATTGCTTTACTACTTGTGTATCTTGTGGTAGTGTTTAATATTAGTTAGACGTTTGGCCATCCATACTCCCCTGAAATCTAATGTTGGTTTTCATCGATGGGGATTTCCTGGGTGCTCACATGTCTCTCTTTTGTATCTTCTCTCCAGATACACATCTTGGGTTATCACACCAGTGTTATGGTATAAGCTGTGCAGTTTAACTTCTCTAATTAGGAGACTATTTGGCCACTGTCAAGACATTTGTTCAATTATCTTGCAGTGGATTTGAACACAAGTGTCAAACATGGTTGAATATGAAGTTCATGTCATTTATCATTCCTTCTAAGGAATTCCATCTTGCTGTTCCTGACCAAAGTGTTTTTCAGTATAGTGGGCAGTTTTCAACCTCAACATGAGCAATTTATGTCTATTTATTTTTTCTTCCTCATTGAGAATTATGTGTCCTTATAATAAAAAACATCAAACATATTCACTACCAGCTGAATTTTGTTAGACTAAGTAAAGCTCTTTGCAAATGAGAGAACCTTAACTCCTCTGATCTTTCTCATAACCCTTTCCACACTTTTAAAAATTTTTTTTTGGTAGGAAGATTAATTTAAACTGGTGGATGGAACTGCACATAATATTCCTGAATAGATCTTGCCAGGGCTTTGTATTACATCACAACTACTCTTCCTGCTTCTGGAAATTACACATGTAGTCTATGAAAAGTCATGCATCCTATGTCTGCTTCACAATGGTTGCAAACAAGCCTGCTGTGATTGCCTGGTTTTATTTGAAGGGTATTTTAGTGAGCTTTCTGCTTCTTTGATGTTACTGAAGTTCCTTGTAGCTAATGTTTACTTGACTGGAGGCACTCTGGCTAGGCCATACGGAATAAAAGCTCTCAGGCTCTCCTCTGGGTATTAGGGATGGGAGTCGTATATTCCAGCTACTTTTTGGAAGAGGTGGAGTGTGTTGACGGTGTATATAAGGCAAAGAGTGTCTGTCCTTTGCCCCAAATTTCTATCCATTTTAACACTGTAAAGAGCTTAGTCTTAATGAAGTTGTGAGAAACTTACCTAAAGCCATTCTAGACTGCAACACCATACACCTTTTGACAGGAAGCAGTGCTGACTTCAGCAACTCCTGTCCTGCCCCATGCCCACAGCTCCAACTTTTGAGCAGGCCTAAAATGCTGGTGTTTTGTTTGTTCGTTTAGTTGGCTGGTTTTTTGTTTTGGTTTTGGGTTTTTTTGAGTCCACATTAATGCCATGCTCTGCTTCAATATTGCCTCACAATGTCTTGAACTAGCAAAAAGTGAACAAGTGTCTGGGAAAAGATGCAGGATAGGGATGGGACCACGCGAAGCTCACATCACCACTCTGAGAAGTGTCTGTTGAACCATCAACTTCAGTCATCACCACCCCTAAAGGGGCTGCAGAGCTGTATGAAAGACACTATGTGAGGTATATGTGAGGCTGCTTAAATGAAAGCAAGTCCTTCACTGGGAGACTTTATATTTGTCTTAAGAGGTGTGAACTGAAGCAACAGGCTTATGCTGAAACTCCAAATCCAGAGCAGGTATATTGAGTATAAAAATTATCACGGTTATTTTCTATTCTTACCTCAATGGTGAAATTAGCAAAAACGACACTATCCTAAATTAAAAGCACGCACGTCCCATAGGTTATGTAGAGCGAGATGAAAACCTCGGTATTGTTTGAGAGTAGCCGGACCTGCGAGTTCAGAGCTGCTGTACCGTAGACTAGAACACCAAAACGAGAAAAATCCTATTTGCAAGCAGACGAAGCCTACTACAGATCAGGCAGTATTAGAACAACAAAATGGCAGTGGTTGTGCCTATAGGTGATCCACAGGAGCGCAGCTGGAAGCAGGGGAGCGGGGGAGCCCCAGCCCCGCACTCCGGGTCCGGTTCGCGGCCGCGCTGGGGCGCGGAGGGGCCGTGCCGCAGCTACCGAGAGCCCGTCCCAGGGACTCACTGCGGGGCGCTGCGAGACGCTGGGCGCGCAGCCCTGAGGCGCGCACGGCCGCCGGCTGCGCCTTCCCGGCGGGGCTCCTC
>VYXF01012142.1:340617-360127 GCA_013397295.1 Polioptila caerulea | reverse complement strand
CGGTTCTATATATGATATCTGGCTTTGTTTTTTTTTTTTTTTTTTTAATATGGACAGCTTCTGCAAGGGGGTGGTGTATGTCCTGGTTATGGCTGTCACCTCATTTAATGTGTTTCAAGGAATGATGACAGAGGAAGAATGAAACACTGTGTATGATAGTGCCCAGAAAATTTAGTCAGAATTGTAGTTTATCTTCATAGTTACAGTTATTTTCTGAAACCTGTCCTTTAGTTCTTCATCCCACACAGTAGATAAAAGGAGTGGAATAATGGTAAGGCTCTCTGATCGGATATTCTGTGTTTTGAGTTGAGATTTTTGTGTTTTTGAATATGTATCAAAAACTGGTGTACTCTATATTACTTCATTAAAAAATCTGTGTTTGTTAGGTACACATATCTTGATGAAGTGCATTATTTGTGCAACAGTTGTTCTGAAGAACAACTTGTTGTTTAAGGTACCTTTTTTGATTATGTGTGGGGAAATGGTGTGTGATTCCCTGTCAACAGCCAGCACTGTCACTAAGGCTCTGTCTCTGACATTCCTGCTACTAGTTGTAACTTATAACTAGACTTGAGAAAGAGGGAAATTATGTGTTTGTACTAGATGGTACCCCAAGCTCTGCTGTCACTAGAGAAAGTAAATGACTTTGTGTATCTAATTTTGATTTAGATATAAGAACATGTGTTTGTCTTCTTATTGATCTGCCTCTGTATGTAGTTCAAAGTTTATAAATTGTGTGTTAAAAAGAGTCTACACAAGAGCAGAACCATTTCCATGGTGAAATGTGAAATAGAGTAATTTCTTTGAAATAAGCCTTTTTTCTAGTTAATTAAAAATTAGGACATTATCAGGTTCTGTTTCACCTTTGGGAAAAAAAATACTAGCCATTTTGTTGGGATTCTGGGTTGCAGAAATGGCTCCTGAGATACTAAAAGTCTCTTTTCTCCCAGCCTTGAGCCCAAAGAAGAAGTCAAGAGTCTTCAGCTCTGGTTTCAAGGTTGTTTATTTTTCTCTTATCTATTACATTCTTGCTCTGACTTGCAGAGGTCTGTCTGGCAGGTCAGTCCAAGGCACACTCTCCGCCCTTGGGGTGGTGTTAGGTTTTTTATACTAAAAACTACATGTACATTATTTACAATAATTTTCCAATACCTATCACCTATGTTAGACAGTCAGTTTCTACTCTAAACCAATCAACAGTGCCACCATCACAGCAGGAAAATGGAGCAAGCAAGAAGAAGGAAGAAGCTCAAAAACCACAAGGATCCTCCATCTTGTCTTCACTTACCCCATTCTAACAAACCCAAAATCTACCTTTTCACCCTGTGTGACAAATTAACTATTATTGTATTCAAACTCTTGTGACTTGTCATTCTTCACATAAAGCTGGTAGTTGTTTCCGTGGACAAAAATCCAAGCCACAGGTGTCTTGGGCTCTGTGCCAAGGTCTCTGAACCTCCAGGGCATTCAGAGAAATGTCCTGGGTTCCACAGCTGAGATATATGAATGAGATGGAATCAGTGGAAAATCCTATAGAAAACATTTCAAATTACATTTTAAGTTCTGAATCACAGGAGTTCTGTAGGCAGAAAGCATAAGTTTCTGATAGTCAAAGTGTAAGTTTCTGGTAGTCACTAAGAAAGATCACCTTCAGTAGAAATAGTATTGTTGGTGTGATTGTTTCTTAGAGTTAACTCCAATATAAGTGTATCTGAATCCCATGACTATTCATTATTAAGAGTGATTTTGCAAGAAAGATTTTAGCAAGAAAGATTCTTGGTTTGTATCTGCACGGATTAAGTTACTGATCTTTCTGCTCTCCAAATCCAACTTGGTGCAGAAGTCTTCAGCTTGTCTTTGAAAAAGCTGATTCAGGAGTTAATAGTGCAGGATGCCTGGTGAAGCTGGTGTCTTTAAGTAATTAATATGCAAAAAAAACCCCTTGGCAAATGCTGTCGTGACAAAGTAAGGGTGTTTGACAGAGGTCTATTAGCAAATCTGTAGCAAGAAATCTTTGATGGTTCTCTTGCTGGATGGTTCTCTTGCTATGAGAGTAAAAATGGCCCAGTTTTTTATTGCAGTGCTATGCAGCTGACTAAGCTGACTCAAATTGAAGGAAGAATCCAGCACAGCTACTTGAAACTGATATAGAACAGAGGAAAACCGACTAAGACATGAATAATTTCTCTCTTTTCTGTGTCCCTTTCTATGGTTGATTTTAAGGGACTGGTTTTGTCATAACTTTTTGTACAGCTTATTAAAAGTCATGTCTGAAAGCCGCTGATGTTGCTGGGGAAGTGAGCTTTCAGATTACTCTTGGTCTTGTACTCACAAAAATGTCTTCCTTATTTCTGAAATGTTTTCTAATTATTCAGTAATTTCATTTCATATTTTATTAAGTTGTGTTAATAATACAGTTCTTAAGCCCAACACTATTCTTATCTCTGTTTTCTTGACAGTAATTAGATTTTACCATTATTTGGTCTTCCAGCTTTTTTGATTTCTGTGTTTGTGTATTTACAATGTGTGTGCTGTTTGGCAGAAAAGGAGAGTTTTCCCAGATCAGAGAGAGCATCAGCCAGAAGTAGCAAAGAACTTGCCGGCAGAAGTTCCAGGTTCTGTATAACTGCTGTTTCCAGGATCTGTCTAGTGCAGTTTCACTTGGTCCCTGGGCCCCTCCCGAGGCGTCTGTAAAACGGAAGCAGTTGCATTGTGACAGAGCTGTGCATGGTACACAGGGGGTTAGGCTGGCTTCCCTTTCCGTTCCCCGGGAGCAGGTGTTCAGCAGAGGAGACAGAAGAGTGACTGATGAAGTAGCATCAAGACATAAGAATGACTGGCAAAGGACAAGAATTCGTGGGGTTTGATTCTGTATGAACGTCTTTATGTTCTTTATTTTATTTATATTAGTTTCTGTTATACAGTGTTTCATGTTTTCTGTCTAGTCATTCTTTCTCTTCCTTTTCCTACTGCAGGGGACTAGACATAGGGGGCAGGCAGAGTCTCGGAATTTAAAGTTATATTTGGATTGAACACTGCTAATGCCATATCAGTAGTTGTTGAGAAGTTTGCTGGATCAAAATTCTCTTCTGTAGCAAGAGAAAAGAGGATGGGACTGGACCTCTCCAGTAACAGAATAAGGTGACTTGAGCTTGCCCATCATTTTTGAGCTGAAATGGTCGGAATGGAAGCTGAGATTTAAAGAAATGTAAATCATTATGTGCATCCACTCTTTAATCTCTGATAAGTATCCTGTCCTCATGTGGCTTTCAGGCTGGCCACTTGTGATTGTCTAGATTAGGTAGATTATCATGTAATAGCATATTCAGTTGTTTTTTAAGATGCTCTTAGTTATGTTGTACTGAGATAGGATGATACAATGATTCACATCTGAAAAGTTTGTTGGACCCATGCCACCACAGCAAACACTGACAGAGCCAAAACCTTGTTTGTTTGGGTCTGATAATGGAGATAGTCAGAGGACGATGATCTGGAAGAATATAAGTAATTGATCTGTTACTGCAATGACTAGTGAGGCAGTATTATTATTTGCATGATCCTAATGCTTAGAAGCCCCATCAGGCACTAGGTGCTATTCTGCAGGGTACCAGCAATGGGAGGAAGGGTGTGTGCTTTTGTGTGTTGTGAAATTGTGCTGCAGAGAACTAATTTTTTTAATGTATGAGGAAGCAGGAGTTTTAATATTGACAAACAAAAGCACTTAGTTTCTCAGTGTGATAGATGGTTGACTTTAGCCTAAACTAAAGTGACTTTCTTAGAACTCTTGCAAGGAAAGCTTTAAGGCGATATTTGGATGGCAATTAAGTAATTTTGCAAGAGCTTGGAAGGTATCCTTACTCAGGTGTGGAAATTGGCCTGAATGAAAATACAGGCTGGTTGTTGAAAGCTTCATAAATGAATACTGACATCATGAACCAACTAGAAATGTGAGCAAATGGTGTGACAGCAGGTGGGATGTGGACAGTTTAGTGTCCATAAGACAGAGGAGCCTGAAAAGCAAAGATGAGTTGTTCACAATATTTAAATTTGGAATTGAGGATTGTGCATAGAAGGATGCAGAGAGTAAATCAGCATGACAATATAGAAGAAGGAACTTTTGGAAAAGTGTGAACAAGCAGGATAATATTTGTCAACATGAAAAATAAGAAAAATACAACTAATGTGAGGAAGGCCCAGACAAACCTTTAGTTCTGAAGATGTTTAGACTTTGTCCTAGGGATGCAAGACAGGGGGAATCATTTAGATGTAGATATAACCTGAATGAACGCTTTAAGAGAGAAGCTGTTGGCAAAGATGACATAGCAGTTTATCATAGTATTTTATATCCGAATGATGGACAAGTTGATTGTGCTGTCCAGGGTGATCAAGAGAGGAGGTGGAGAGAGTAGGAGTGGTGAGATCTAAATTCTGTCCTGGCTGTATCAGGCTGAAGCTGACAGCTACTCAGTGGCAAGAGATGTCAGATAGAATGAGGTATTTTTTTAGGTGTAAATCTACTGTATTTGAGACCTGTTCTCATCAACTGAGTGTAAAATTCTCAGACATAAGAGTAGCAGCAAAAGATGCACCTCAATGGAGACTTGACAGAAGACAAAGGAAGAAGGAGCCTGCCAGTACTCTCTGAAGGGATTGGTACAGGAAGGATGGGCAGTAGGGGAGGGGAGAGTCATGGAAGTCAGAAGTGGAGAGTGAATGCTTCAAAAGGAGAAAGGCATTTAATTTTTATGAAGAATGAACAAGGGTTATGGGTGATGGAAATGATTCATTTGTGATGCTGCAATAGTAAAAGGTTTTTAGACATTTTAGTGGGAATAGTTTCACTGTATTGGAAGGGACAGATGAAGGAAACTCATGCTGAATTTAGAGACAAAAGTGTAATTTGTTATCAAACAGAGCATAATAAGCTTAGAGGTGAAAGAAGGACAGGAAGAGTAATGTAGTTAGAGAATCAAGGGGTCAGAAGTAGATTTCCAAACACAGAAAAGACTGCTTGGCTGTGCTGCTGTTCTGTCAGAGCGCAAGGAGAAAGGAGATGTGAGGTATGGGCTAATATGGCAAGTGAGGCAAGGAGAGAGTGGGACAAATTTGTTTTACATCTATTGTATGAGGAAGAAGGGAGAGCTGTAAGGGAGAGAAAAAGAGTGGGAAGGGAGAATGTGAAATGGTTATTATGTTTTCTCGCTTTCTCTTGGAATAAATATTTGCATTCTATTGCAGAGAAAGAAATAGATACAAAAGAAAAGGTTTGAGGAATGAGTCAAAAGTAGGGAAAAAAAAAGGCTGAAATTGCAGGTGTGGGTTCAGCTCAACTGGAGGAATGGCACAGATTAGTAAGCAGCAGGAGAGAGAGAGAGAAAATGTGCGATAACCTCATTTTCAGACTGGTTCTCTTTTCCACTGCAAATTCTAGGACAGGCGAGAATATAGCAAAGAAAATAGATGTTTAAGACAAGTGTGAGTTCAGGATTGGTGGAGTTGGGGCTAGTATTGGCAAGCAGAGCAAAAACCATCGCAAAAAAAAAGGCTTTTCAAGGAGGGAGAAGAGTGTCTGGTCATATCTATCACATAGCATGATGGACATGAAAGTAATAGTTCTGTTCCTTGCAGTGCATCATAAGTAGATAAAATGTCTACATGATTTGTTACATACTGATACTGACTTGTGCTTCCTGCTTCCAGAGCTGAGACAAGGCCACAGGATTGCATTATCGTGGACTGGGCCCCTGGTAATGTCGTACTGCTCAGGGTGTATCGTGAGAGCTTGGGCGCGGTGCTGCGGTAACCATGGTTGTATGGCTTTTGCTTGTCTCGCAGGGCAAAGCAGCTTGTTCCTGTCTACATGCTACAGGCAGGCATGCTTTATGATACAGCACTTTTTTTTTTCTCTGAGAAAGCAGGACATAGTAGTTTTAGAGGGGTTACATGGAATGGCTGTCATTCATGTCATTCAGTGTCTAAGAAGTTAATCTCAGGTTTTCATATCTCTTTAGTAGATCTGAGCAGCTGTTTAAAGAAGAGGAAAATGCTGTGGGAGAGATTTATTCCTTCACACGCAGAGCATTGAGCTGATCCTTTGACTTGGAAGGCTTTATTCATTACCTTGCCTGCCTTTCCCAAGCAACTTTCTGCATGTCCCTGTATGTTATCAATGTTCAGTCATCCCAGCAGCTCATACACGTCACCATGCAGAGGTGCTGAGAAAACAGGGAAAGAAAAATTCTTCAGATTTTCTCTTCAGGGTCTTTCAGGTGGTTTTTTTTGTGCACTATCATGAAGTTTTGTGGTTCTGATTGTATTCATGCTTTTGCTGTATTTTTGGCTTTTTAGAAGACTTGGAGAACCTTGGGCAAGTATATTAAGAAACTGAATGCATGGCAATGGAGAAACATGAGGAGAAATGGGAGGAAAAATGTTTCAGCTCTTGAAATTATGGTGAGCTGTGTGTATAGTGCTTTTAATAGAGTCTTCGAACATTCTGTGCTTGGTTTAAGTTTTCTTCATCTTCTCTCATAACTCACAACACACTGAGTGTGAACATTACCAAGCCTTTTAGGTATTTAAATTTTGAAAGAGGTAATGCAGCTTTACATATTTTTGGGTTTCTTGCTCATCAAGAAAAATTATTCTTGACTGCATTGCTCAAGGAAGGAATGCTACGAGTTTTATTTTGTGGCATTTATTATTCTTTCCAGCTTTTCAAGATACCTGTCTCTATTCTGACTGTTTGTTTTCCAAGCTCCTTGGCAAATCAAAGGTATTGTAAACTTTTATCACTTTCTTGGAAGGTAAGAGTGTATCCTCTGTGGGAGTTCTTGTAGACTTTCCATTTGGTTTGAGTTTTTTAAAATTCCTTGTAATTAAGCATGTATTTGGAAAAGTCCTAAAGAGATGTGTCATATGTGTGTTCAAATGATGTAACGCGTTAGCTTTAAAACAGCAAGATACAATCTGTATTTCTGAGAGCTTCCAATACATTTCAGACAAAACCATAAGTAGTGTATGTTGTGAAGACAGAAATCAGTCTATGAATGTTGAAAAATTTCATGCAGTAAGCTATTTTAAGGAGGAATTTGAAGAAGAGAATAATTAGTTGATGTGGAGGAAGGAGGCATCAAAGCTGATAGTATAGCACACTGGAAAGTAGTATACAGAACAGATTTCTAGTGAAAGTAGTTCATTTGTAAAAATAAACTCTCCCTGTTTTGTTAATATTGTCTAACTGTCTCGGAGCTGGAAAGCAAAGCTAATTGTAATTGCCAGACTGCAAAAATAACATAAATATTGAAAGATAAATCTTAATCTTTCTTAACTCTGTTCCCTAAACTGGCCCTCTGTTCTCCAAATACTTAAACATTCCCTTTATTATTAGGCTTCAGCTTCATCTGTTCTCTTGAATAGTGCCCTAGTTTTGCTACTAGGCAAAAAGTGAAGAGAAACTAACGCATTGTGTATGCAACATTTGTCATTCTTTTACAGTCTTTCTTCTGTATTAGTTCTTTTCTGCCTATTTGTTTGTATATTACAGGCTTGGAGGGTAAGTGGCATGCAAAATTCTAAACAGTTTTGACTCTTGTTCTTGACTACCAACCTTAGAATGAGCCTGTTGTGTCCAAATTTCTCTGAAGTTTAAATATTTTTTAGGAGAACTCCTTTGAGTGTGGCCTTTCCATTCCAGATTTCTGACATACCATGTGTAAGCATAGTGTGCCATGAAAACAACACACAGAACAAGTTCTTTTGAAAGCTTGTTCATTTTCATACTGTGAGGTTATGAGAGAGACTTTTCCTGTGTTCAAAATCATTATATTGAAGCTGCTTTGAATAATAATCAGGACAATGTGTGTGTATCCAGAGGAAGGGTATGAAATAGGGTTCATGTCAATGTGAGGAAAGGCAGAGGGAATGAGTGGATGAGAAGAAACAAGTTGACTACTGATGGTTATAGATGACTTCTCTTTATAGAGAGGCCCAAGGTGTCCTACCAGCTATGTGTAGAAATTTTTTGTCACTGAAAGAGGATGGGCAAACATGGCTGCTGCTGCTGAAAGACCAATCATATCTGCACTGGAATTAACCTAAAGAACACTGAAAGCCTACTCTGTACTCATAGGGTATAATCCAGTCCTCACTGAAGTATTTTATTGCATAATGATTTTGAAAGGAAAGGAACAAATTTCTAGATTACAAAGAGAATACAGGTACATTGAATGTATTTATTTAGGGGGGGAGAAGAAGAAAAAGCAAAATACCAGAGCACATTACCTTTCCCTATGACAGGTTGTGGCAGGCTTTATTGACTAGCACTCTGTTTACTGTTTTTCAAAAGTCGATATTGCCATTGGCACCAAATTTTACTTTCATTGCTTTACTTACGTTACACCGAATTTTACTTACATTACATTACACTTATTTACATTAAAGTAAGGATGGACATACTCCAGAATACATTGTTGGGATTTATCTTTCTCTTGAAGAGCAGTTACCCAAGCCACACTTAGAAGAATAGGTCAGTTCTTATGCAGCAAAAACCCACAGTACTTCACTGTATTTTAGCAAGTCACCACATATTCTAGTGTGGTACTTTTCAATAATTTTTAAATTACTTAAAGGCAGAATTTGATGTTACTGCTCCAAAAGCCAGATTGCTTGTTCCTTTCCTGTGCAAATATTACCATCATCTTTTCTGCACCTGCTCTGCCAGTGAACACCACAAACTTTACCAGATATAATAGGATATAATCTTATAATCTCTAATTGGATTTTTTTGGGCATTTTTCTCTTTGTTGTGAAAATAGTCATCCTAGATACTTCATGATTTTACTCATGTTTCATTTTCATCCAGTATGGGAAGGGGAACTAGCTAGTGATACAGTAATAATTGAAGAGTATAACTGGCAATTAATTTTCACTACATGGGTAGATTTATAACATTAGCAAATCCTCCATGACTAGCCTGCAGCTCTGCCTTTTGTCTGGAAGAACACTGGCTTTAGCCTGAAGCAATTTTTTGTTGTGCCCACCTGATTTTGCTGAGAATAAAACCTGCTGTGACCACCCAGCACCTCAAGAGGTGAATATATAAGTGAGCATCAGAACACCATAGTGCAAAATAGGCTGGGAATGTTGAGTTTATTGTATGAAAAAGTAGTTTAAAGAGGGAGCTTTAAATTGGGTAACTATTACATGATTGCAGTGTAATCTTTCTCCCTGCAGTTTTTCTCTTGTAAAATACAGACACTGAATTTATATGTTTCATCGTACTTGGAGCTTGTGCTATTGGGGTTAAAAATACATATATTTTTCTTTACAACAAACAAGTAAATCTGAATTTTTTGTATTTGGAAGAACTAGGTAGAATGTAAGTAGAGACGAAAGAGTTGCTTTTGAGGATTGATTAATTGAAGTGTTACTCCTTGTGCAAAGCAGTCTTGAAGGAGGCTGAAAGTTCATGACTGGGAGAGTAGGGGGAGGTGAATACTGCTACATTTTATACAGCTTTACTGAAGTGTTGTATCCCAGTTCTCATGTCCGCATCTGGTGTTGGAAAAACTGGAAGGAGTTTAGAAAAAATCTACATTAATTTGAGGCCTGGATAATCAGCTTTAGAATGGAAGATTTGAGAAGCTCAATCTATTTAGTTTATCAACAGACAGTAGAGGCTACCTGATAAGTCTGTAAGTACTTAGGGCAAAGGTGTCTGACAGTTAGATGGTTCTTTGTCAGGTAGATTAAGGGGATTCTCACGGCTGAAAGCTGAAGCTAGATCAGTTCAGACTAGAAATAAGATGCAGTTTTCTAATCATACAGTTAAATAGGAACAGCTTATCAAGGGGTATAGTAGACTCTGTTGCACAAAATCCTCACATACAACCCTGGTCCTTTCCCTGGAAGCACACAGAGCTTTAGCCAGAAAGCTTGGGTTTGAGGCTAAAATAGTATGAATAAGTTCTATGGCCCATTTTAACATAGCAAGTCAGTACAGATCATAAGGAAGATTTTTTTTTCCTAACTTTCTCTAATTCTAAAATTTCATACATTGTTACTGCTACTTTTATTAAAAAAAAGAAGTTCCTGTGAAAGATGAGGTGATAAAAGCAAAAAGAATCTTTCTAATGTGGTGAGTGAGAAGGGACTGCCCTTTAACAGCAGGTAAAAGAGGAAGTAATACTTTCCAATCTCACTTTGTGTTTTTCTGGTTGTCAAAACCACTAATATCCCTCCAGTCATTATTTCTAAGCATAACTTAATCATTTACCAATGTAATGGTTGGATTTTTCAGAAGCATTGCAGGTAGTTTGTGCCTTCTCATTGTAAG
Organism: Polioptila caerulea; assembly: GCA_013397295.1. Lineage (NCBI taxonomy): Eukaryota > Metazoa > Chordata > Aves > Passeriformes > Certhiidae > Polioptila > Polioptila caerulea. Next base: position 349,791 of record VYXF01012142.1, on the reverse strand, counting down.
GTCAGGTAATTGACAGCTGGACCCAAACACCTTCTTCGACTTTGTTTACAAAGCAGAACAATCTTTGTCAGCAGGGTTTCCCTGATGCTGCCATCTTGGCCATGGATTTATGAGAACATAGCAGGTCAGTCTTTGTGGTAGGGTAAAAGGCTCTGTGATTTCTAATGAATTGTATGAGAACTCATTTGAGAACGCTAGTTTTGCAAAAGAGACAGCAGGAGTTGTTTGAAGGATATTAGTATTTTATCATTTAGTTTGCCTCTTTTTTGTAAAATCATCACCAATATGAGTGAAAGTGTCACATTTTTTCTTGGTTATACTGACAGCAAGGCCAACCAGTGCTGATTTAAGGTAGATTCAACTTAGATGGGAAATGTGTATGTGGGGTTAACTCTTGTAAGCACAGTATACAAAATAAGTGGAGAGCAAATGCGCTGCATCTCAAGTTTATAAATTCTGCATCCTCATCCCCTTACCAGTATTGTCGCCTCGAAAAACTGTAAAAAAAGACAATGTGAATTGGTTATAAAACCCACAGGCTATATTTAATTTCTTTTTATGAAATATCAGGGTTTGGGGCTTACACACCCAACAAACACTAAAGAACTTCAGTACTGTGGAATAGACTTTGTTGTTTGCTTTGCTGCAGTTGGAAGGGCTATGATGAGGTTTGCTCCAAATACATGTTAGTGTGTGTTCTATTGTAGAGCCATGTGAACTTTGAAGCCCCATGGGGGCTTTTTGTGGTTGGGAGTGTACAGGGTCACCTGTATCCTGTGCTACCTTGTAGTGATACCATGAGGAGATTCTAAAGGTTCAGGAAGTCTGAGTCTTCCTCAGTTCCTGGTTGTTGCCTGTGGCAGTGTCACACAGCTCAATGGGTATCTGATCCATTAATTTTTGGCTAATTACAAAACTTTTAGAGATTTACATTTGGAGTCACCTTTAATGTTACTTGTATAGTGAGCTGGACTGAATGTTTGGACCTTGTCTTGGTCTCCTCAATAGGTGCATCCTGTTATCCAACAAATGTTGGATTAGGTCAGGATCTGCTGTAAGGCTGTGGAATACTAACAGCCATGCCAAGATCAATCAGGGGATTGGTCTACTTAACCTTCCCAGCATCATTTAATCCATTCCTGCATTCAGGTAAATTGTATTTGAGACTGTGGCAAATATGACAACAAAAGATGATATTTGCTTTGACATAGGACACTAAAAAGAGTAATTTCTAATGTGAAAGCAAGAATTCAAGGAGAGTTGAAACCTGCAGGAGGGAGACATTAATTAAAAATGGGAGGAAATAGTCAAATAAAGTTACTCTGCTGGCACAGTGTGTCCAGCCAAGGCAGTGGTTTGCTTTGCTACATGTTAGGCAGATCTGTATCACTATTGCTGTTGGATAAAGATCTTTAAAATGTATGGAAACTCAGTGGTACTATAGAAGCTTAAGGCTTCACCTTCCTGTGAGGTACTGTTCCTCATGGCTGTTACTCAAGCTGGAGGTTAAGAGCACCAAAGTTCTTCTCATTTGCTTTCTACAGGAACAAAGTACTTGTTGAAAAAAAATTATGCTGTACATTGTCATGCCACAGCCTCAAAGTTTACATGAATTAGGACTGTAATCTTACAAAAATTGTCATTGCTTCAGGGGAAATAAGATGCTGAGCTTCAGAACCTCATATAGTGCATGACAGCACCAAACTATTCAGGGCATTTTCTTGGCTTTTTGTATCAGTGTCCTACCTCCAAGTCTTGAACCACGTGTTTCCATCTAATGTCTGTTGATCACAAAAAAGCCCTTCCTCTCTTCCCCACTCCCCTTGCCAAAATGTCACTGCATGCTTCTGCAAGAGACAAATGGCAGCAGTCATACCAGAAGAGTTCCTGTCCTGAAATGTGCAGAAGCCTGCTAACTTGCTAAACACTATATTCTTGATATGGCACATAGGTCAGGTGCTGGCTCCAGAAGAACATCTCTGTGTGTCTGATGGAACTGAAACTCTACTTTTTTACTGCCAGTCACCTGCTGAGAGAGAGCCATGCTGACCTGTCAGGAGGAAAAGATGTTATTTTTACCATAGTGACTCCTCAGGATGCTACAGACAGGATAGGTTCTGCAGTGTGGACGTGGAAGTGTGTGATTGAAATACTTTGAGCTGGTGTGGGAGCTTAAGGATGCAGAAAGCTAGTGCAGAATCCTGACAGTTGCATCAGGCTGTCTTTTAAATTGTGTGCTGGATACACTAGCAGCAAAGTGCAGTAGAAATATATATTTGCAGTCTGAAAAAGATGTCAAACACACAACAAAGTTGGCTGGATTAAGATGAGGGGTGGTACTGGAGTGTTGCTATATGCTGAAAATCTGCAGGTAGATTTCCTAAAAATATGTGTGTGTACACGTATATTCATATGTCCAGAAAATTGTCTGGAATCATGTTTGCTCTTGGGTTTCAAGGTTTTAAGTATCTGGTGATTCAAAATGACTCTCTTTCAAGGTATCACTTGTGTTCCTTGATATAATGTTACAACTTTGATACAATGTGCTGGGGCTCCTTTGCCTAAATGAAAACTGGTTTTAATCTGTGATGCATTTGAGATTGTTTGTCCTATTTGGCTATTCATATTTTAATAATTTTTAAAATTATGATAAATCATACTATTATTTATTTATTTCTCTTTTGAATTTCATACTTTGCTCCAGCTGCCTCTTTTAGCTGGTTTTAGCTATAAAAGATATCTTGTATATCCCTTAGTGGAACTGGTGTTTGGGAGTTGGTGGGTATGTGTCTGTGTTTTATATAGCTGGTATTTTAAGACAATATTTATCCATTGTCAGTATTTTAGGCGAACTGTTTTGCTTGCCAGAAATGGCTTCCTGAGAATTCTTTCAGTGATATTGCAGTAAAACCAACAATTGAAAAAGAGCAAAAACCTATACCTGGAATTTGTATAGATATAAAACTTCCACATGAGATACTGGTTTGAAAGACATCTAGGACTTAAGTATGTTTGCTGGCAGTATTTGGTGTATTGTCTTGCAGGTGTTGGCAGCAGTTTGCCCTTGACTTTATTAGCATCTGAACTGTTTCCTGCCCTGCTCAGGTGATCTGTAATTGGCATCTGCTGTCAGTTAAACATTGCAGATTCCTTAGTAGAGATCTTTCCCTGTGGCCTCTGGACAGTGAGTCTGGCTGGGCACGTGTCACTTTGATTTGGCATTACTGGTTGGTTTCTCTCTGCTTATCACCTCCTTTGGGAGTGTAGCAGTAAGTGGAAGCAAAGGGGGTTCAGAAGAAAATCAAATCACCTGCTGTCCTAATGTAATAAAATACCTAAAGTCTGGAGGTTTTTTTTCTATAAAGGTAAATAAGGGAAACATGATACTTCTGCATTTAAGAAGTGCAGCCACCTTTTAAGGATATTGTTGGTTTCATTTCGATTTGGTTAACGATTTACCCTTTCAGAACTAGCAAACACAGTTTTAATGCTTTAGTAACACACTTCTCTAAAGCACTTGGCAGGCTGCATAATAAATTAAGCCTCTCAAGCTTTCTGTGAAGCATCACAGATGGAGAAACAGAGAAACATGGAGAGGCCAAGTGACTAGCTCCAGAGATATAAGATAAATCTCTAGTTGTGTTGCTGGAGAGCTGTGGTTAAATGCACCTGCATATGGAGATTGTGTGAGGCTGAGGTGAATAAAAAGAAATAAATTGCTGCACATAATTGCAACACATGACGTATTTTCAATAATATTCACCCTAGACATAGATCTTGTTATTTACACAGCATAGCTAGTTGTATCTGCACAGAAGCTACATCCTCCTTACCACTGATATTTTTATGAAAGGTGATGGGGGACCAGGTATGTATGTGAGAATTTGGAGACTGACCAGCCACAGCTTTACACTGCTGCTGTCACATTAAGTTTTAATTTACCTTTATTTGAGGAGAGAAAAACTGCTTTTTGGTCTCTTCAGAAAGTGCCTGTCTTAAGGACTGTCTTAGAGATTTTGTCATCAGAATATGTGTACTTTATTTCTCCTTGTTTTGTTTAATTGTTTTTAAAATTTGTTGTACTTGCAGTCAACCAAATGCAGGTGCTTAGCAAAATCCAGGTCTCTTGTCAGACAGCACCGGCAAAGCTTGCCTTGGTGTACACAATGTATACAGGAATATCTGTGGACTGCACCCCTGTAACCTGTTTACTGAAACCTCAGGTAACTTTGAAATGTGGGGTTCTTTTTCTTCGGAATTTGTGTTTCGATCAAAGGAGTTGGCAGAGTAGCAATTTGATGCTACTGTCAAGCTATGTTCCATAGCTTGAAGGAGGCTTTCCTTCTCTTTAGCAGCTATCAGTTAATTATTTTCTTTTTAAAAACCAAATTGGCTTAGAGTGCTCCTATGGAATTGGTTCATTCAGAGAGACATGTTGCAGCCAGGAACTTGCTGCTTGTGTTGTATGTGATATCTTCTTTTACATAGTTTTGGGTTGCTCATGACTTTTTTTGTTGTTTTTGGCTGTAGCTTTGTTTTAATTAGGGAGATTTGAGCAAGTGAAAGGTTGGAGGGGGCTAGAGGTGAGTAGAAATTACTATGGAGTAGGATAGGCAAGAGGAGCCAGGGGGAATTCGTACTGTGGCAGGGTCTGGAAATGTATCCTCTGAAGTTTCAGGGGATGTGTCCTGCCTGGTAGTGTGACCTCTTGCCTAATTTGCTTTGTGTAAGTGCTTCAGATATGCCTAGTGTGAGGATGATGAGAGCTTGCAAATCATCAGAATCTGTTTGAAGGAGTCAAGAAGTGTGGTAAATGATTAAGGTTTTGTTTGCTCAAAGTGTCCTGAGTTTTGATATGTCTGGGCTACTGACTGCTTACAGTTCCTTTGGTATGTGTGTTCAGCACTCTGCACGGGCAGATAAAGGGCAAAGTTTTCATTAGCAGCAGCATAGCTCCCATTATGAATGATCTCACTTGCCTTACTTGTCCAAAGTCTTTCTTAAAATTTCAGAATATTGACTGTTTTGAAAATGAGAACATTTTTTTCTCATATAAGTCTGGAGGTTCATGTAAATCTAGAAGTCTTCTGAATGTAACTGAGGGCCATGCAGTCAAATCCATGCATGTCAGCTTAGGAGATCCTTAAATTCTTATATGCAGATGTCATGGTGATAACACAGTAATCAAGTAATTGAAATGTACTTTTTTCTGTAACTTTTAATAAAGTCAAATGCAATTCAAGTGTGTGAAATAACAGTTGACAATAGAACTGGAAAAAATAGTGCTGTATTATTTACGGGGGGTTTTTTTCAGAGAAGAAATATTCACCTGGAAGGAATGCTTTGATTTCATGTTTTTTTTTTTTTTGTATAGCATATACTTTTGGTGGAATTTTATTAGAGATTATTTTATTCACAATTTCGTTTTGCGACAAACTTGACATTTTGTAATGCTCTGTTTCCACAGAGGAGTAAGTCCTTGTAAGGTTATTGAAACATGCAATTGTAAAGCACTTGGAATGTAAACAGTGATTGTGAGCTAGCTGTGAATATGTTATTTTAATAAAAATTGGGGCTTGTTTTGATAATTAACTGGGGATGAATGATTACTGGTGATTTTTATGGTCTCACAATTTCTTTTTCATGATTGCGCTCTTTTTTTTTTGCTTTGTTTTGTTTTGTTTTGTTTCTCCTTTTCTTTGACAAAGGGAGTCATAATTTCTGGTAGCTACCCTATTGATACTAAACCAAAATAAATTAATTGTGAATGGCCAAGTGGTCAGCATCTAAACTGTAAGTGGTAAATATTCTCCTTGCTGTAAGATATAATTCTGAGATGACTCAATATTCCCACTTCATGTATGTGGAGATATAGACAAAAATTTTGAATCCAGGGTTAAATCTTAGTTATGCTTGTGTTTTCTACTGAAAATGTTAGTGTATTTCTGTTGAATTTAATAGCTGATTACTTTGCTAGTGTTAGCTGTAAAATTCAGCTAGTGCATGAAAAAGAAACTGTTTTCAGTTACGTGATGAAAGAATATCAAAGAAGTAATTAGCAAGTTCTAATTTGTGTTTATGAAGAGCTTAGGATGATACAGTCAAGAAGAGAAAGCTCTCTTTTTCACTAATGTGAAACCATGTTGAGTAAATGTAATATTATAAAATTTTTAGTAGTTAAAATGCTGTTGCAAGTATCCGTCAAGTATTGCAAATATAGGTAGAATAATAAAGTCATAAAGTAATTTTTCTGATAGTAAAAAATCTTATTAAATCATTTTAGGAATGTACAGGTAAGGTGTTGAAACTGCCTTAATTCTATTGTATCATCATGTAACTATGCAGTAACTATGTATCCTGGTAACTTACTCAGAGGATGTGCTTCTCAGTAGTTAGTGCGTTCTTTTCCACAGTTCTTGCAGGCTTTTTGCATTGCAGAAACATGTTGTTATAATCAAAATAAAGAGTCCAGTTTTATAAACTGCAAGGATTCTTTACTCTTTAATGCTTGCAATTGAGAGATGAGTTTTAAACAGAGTCAGATGACCACATTTTAGATATCAAATAATGTACTGCACTTGAATGTGGAGACTTAAAATAACAAGTGTGGTATGAAACTAATTTAAGAAGCTTTGAAAGTGCTTTGTTTTTTAACACTCTAAAAGAAAGTGTATTTGGGACTCAAGAGTTCTCCTTAGGCAGAGGCTTTGTATGATGAATGCTTGAAAAAAAAAATGGATTGTTCAACCTTTCTGCTCTGATGACTACAGAATATCCTTTCTGTTGGAAAGTTGTTGGAAAAAATATTTATGATCATCTTAAAAACAAGATAGTATTTCATTGCAGAGCAGTTGGATAGATAATTTACAGAAGTTTCATTAACAGACTACTTTACATAACAAGTTGTGCCTGCCATTCAGATACACAGTTCAACAAAAGTCACATGTCTATCCAAGATGAGATTGTTGAAGAAGTGCACATCACTAACTTGGAGGTTTTGTGAATGGTACTCCAAAAATGCACTTTACAGACGTGTATGGTCATTCTTTGTGCTGTGTGGAATGGGGTGTTAGTGCTAGTTAGTGTTAGTTTTTTCTATACTCAGGTATTTAGACTCCTTAACAAAGACTTTCACAGACTCTTTTGATTAGAATAATGATTCTGTCTGGTGTTGTATTACCCTTCATTACCTTTCATTAAATCCATGCACCACAATAATCTCTCACCAGCCTGCTGGCAAGATTCCTGAGGCTGCTACCTTCTACAGCTCTGGTGGTGCAGCAGCATACACGGTGCAGTCCGGTGCTGAGGTGTGTTGCATCCCTCAAAATGTGTATGTACCTCTTCACACTGAAGCAGCTTCAGCTCATGCAAGCAGCCTCAGAGTTTGCTTCTGATCTGCAGCTTGGAGAACATGCAAATAATTTTTAGTGGACAGATGTTCACTCGCATGCCTGCTGTACCATATTCAGGCTACTTTCTGTTGGGGTTTTCTTTTCAGAAGCTGTATTTTGTTTAATTCAGTCTTTTGGAAAAGTAGTAATACCAGTGGTTTTTTGTTTTTTTTCCAAATGAAATGCTGTGATAGGAATTAGCTGTCACTTCTGCCATTGTAATTACCACATAAAGTTGCAGATGAATTGTTAGGATTTATTCAAATGTGCATAATAATGAATATACTTCTTTTCTTGTGTGATGCTTTTCGTTCGTAAATTTGGAAGTATTTAATTATAAGTTACAAATGTACGAATGTACGTAATTCCTCTTGATGTACAGGGAAAGACACTAAGAATTCAAGAAATTAATCTAAAAACTTTCCCCATAGGAGATGAAGGAATGCAGGATTTGACTCCTTCTTTGTCTACTCTCCTGTCTGTTGGATTATGCAGAAATTAGTAACAGCCCTCCAAGGAACTGTACTGTTAGAGTTAATGTGGGGATAAGGTTTGTTCCTTGTGATAATGTGGAAGATATTTTTGTTAAATGAGATTGGTGGAAAAGTCTCCTAAGTGGTCTCTGTCCATGCATCTTGATGACTTTTTATTGCTTTATGATGCTGGAGTGTACTTAAAATCTATGACACAAGGCAGTGTGTTTTTGCTCCCCTATCTCCTTTTTCTTCTGTCAATTCAAGGCACTATCACTGCTGAAGCCAGATATGTGCCAGAGAACTGAGTGTCTCTGAAAAGCTGTGTCTTTAATTTTATCTAGGAAACCTCTTGTTCCAATGACCCTACAATAAAATAAATCGTGGAGTACTAGGGGGCACAGCAGACTTGAAGAAAAAAATGTAGATTCTAAGCCCATGAAGAATCAGTCTTTAAACCGAACTGGTTGGTTGATTTTTTTTTTTTTAGTTGAAAAGCTAGCACAACACTCTCAATACTGGATGAAATAAATTAGCAACTGCTTCCCTACAGCCCAATCCTCAGAAATAAATGAACAATTGCTTTGCTACACCCAAATCCTCAAAAAGCGTAATGCTGGAAGGGAGATTGCCTCTGAGCAAAGTTGACAGGCATCAGACTGCAGCATAAGAAGTGTTAAGTGGTCTGCTCATGTCAGTGATCCCATCCATGTTAGGTGGATGGGATCAATGTGGGAAGCTGAGTGCTGGTGAAAGCATCACTGTGGGACCAGGGCGTGTCAGCAAACATTGTTGCTGGCCTTTTGCATGTTTGGCCAAGAACCTGAGACAGTCACTGAGCAGAGCCATTTTCAGCAGCTTGCTTTAATCTTGGTGATGTTTTCTTTGTGTGTGTTCTTAGGATGTTTTTAGCAGCCCAATAAAAATGTCTGAGCCTTTCATATCTTAATTTCAGTCAGGTGTCAACAGCAATGAAGCTGCAGTGTGCCTGCTGCAAGGAGTGGTGACTTGGGGGCTGCACTGAGATGAGGCTCACTACCTTCCTGGTCAAAAGGATCTGAAACTTTCTTATTTTTTTCATCGGTGTAGTACATCTCAACTCGACCTGCTGATACTTGATTGTTGTGGTGCATGTTCCGTTGATTTTATGTACTTTCATATCAAGGATTTGTCCTCATGTTCAGTTGGTATGTTCCTGGTTCTCCCCCCGTTGCCACCCCCCAGTTCCCTCTTAACTGGGGCTTCTCCTCTCTTTATTCCAGCACCTTCCCTGCCTGTCAATTCCCCCCCTCCGGGCGTGTCAGGGT
>VYXF01012142.1:231379-340607 GCA_013397295.1 Polioptila caerulea | reverse complement strand
AGGGAAGGTGCTGGAATAAAGGGAGGAGAAGCCCCAGTTAAGAGGGAACGGGGGGGTGGCGACGGGGGGAGAACCAGGAACATACCAACTGAACATGAGAACAAATCCTTGATATGAAAGTACATAAAATCAACAGAACATGCACCACAACACTTGATCACCTGCAATGGTCTTCCTTTAACGCTTCCTTCTGAAGTGTTAGAAATGCTACTTTGTGGTATTTGAAGAAGAAATGCTACTTTGTAGTACTTTTCTCTTGAAGTACCAATCAAACACTAGTAAATCATTGCTGCTACCAGTTAGTGGAAAATGATCTGCTGTTGTGAAGATCAGTGAGCTGGAAAGATTCTTGTAGTAGTCGTGTATTCAAGGTTAAAATTAGGTAAAACTGTTACGTTTCTATATTTTGAGTAGTTTACTTCACAAAAGCCACCTTTTTCATCTGTCCAGGAAACAAAACAGTTCCAGAGATATCTGAAGCTTTCCCAAGTCTTTGTTTGAGAACTAAATTGTTGCTTTTTTTTTTGTTTATTAGATAGTGAATATTACATATGTGCAGGTGAGAAGTATTCAGTGTAGCAGAAATTGAAACACAACAGTAACATGATTGAACTAATAAACTGCTTCTTTCTTTCATTAAAACAAAAGAGCTCCCATTAATAGCTTTTATTATTTTCGCATGTATGCCTTTGAGTGACAATGTTAAACCCATGGTTTGTCTCAGGAGTAGGTACTGTGCAACATAACAAGTTGATGACAGATACAAGTAATAAGTGTACTTTCCATTATTTTTAATTTCTTTCTTTTGCTTCTTCAGTACTACTAGATGGACAGGTTATTTTAGATTTGCCTTGTAAATTTTTTTAAGATCTTCAGAACTGAAATATCTTGATATTTCTTAGGGAAAATACTTGGAGTTTCTTCTGCTCATTCTTTAGTTGATAAAATCTCCTCAAGTTTCTTAAGGCCTTTTTGCCCTTGATGTAGGAACAAAAAACTTATTTTTACTCTCGTTTAATGGCGGCAAATTTCATGAGCTTGTCTTGCTGGTGGAGTTTGCAGCTTTACAGGTTGGTCACTTTGACTGCAAAGCTTTATTTTGTGACTTTAAATTGTGGTTGATCCTGTACCTTTGAGAAACTGTTAGTAGCACTCCTGGAGGAAGGAGAGAAGGAATACCTCTGGATGCAGTGGGTATATATTCCTTAGTATGTTCATAGTGAAGATTTGATGGACACTTTGGTGACATACAGGCTTGTATTGACCCGAGCCCTTCATGACCATGTTCTTTAAGGGTTGTGTGTGTTAGAGGTAAGAACACACCCTGAGGTGTGCAGCCCCTCTCGTCATGGGCTCGGTTAGTCCAGCAGAACTGTGCTGTTACCTCCTGCAATAAGGATGAGGCTGCCAGCACAGGGTGCTGCATTGCCTGACTTGTTTTGCTGTAGGCAACACGTTGAACCAGTAGGAGCATATTCCTATCCTGGGAAATGTTTGTGGTGTGCATGGAAGTGTACTATATAAATCTCAGTGTAAGAGCTGATGATGTATGTATGCTTTTTCAGACAGCACAAGTATTTGACTGATTGCACTTGCAAAGGTAATTATTCCCTTGAGACCAGAATTCTTAGTATGAGAACTATTTTCTGGAGTTGTGTGACAGTGGAACTATAGGCTGCTCTTCAATTTGTAGGAATTTTTTTACTGTTTTGTCTAAATGGCCTTGGAGTGGATATTTTGTATGTTTGGACTTTGGTTAGAAAGTTTCTCATTCATTTTTCCACCTCCTGTTACTCATTAATATTTTTTCTCATGTATTTTTCCTTGGCATTAAGTCCTCCAACTAAAAAAACCCACAGCTGAACACTTAAGGCAGTAGCTTGATCTGTATGCCAACAAGAAAGAGAACTAAATCTATTTCCTTTGGAACTGTATGAAGGAAAAAGATTATGTTATTCAAAGTCTATCTGAAAGTAACTTTCTTCAGAGAGTTGAGTTACATGAGAGGCAATTTTCCTGAAAAGAGGTGCTGTTATAAATATAGGAGACAATAAAGAAAAAGCTGAGAGAATTGGCATAAGAATTGTTTGTATCCTTTTAGACAGTACAGTTAGACAATACAATTGATAAAGAATGAGCAGCCACTTTCTATCTTGGGTGAGAAAAGAGTTAAAAGATGTTCTTGGCTTTGGCTCTTGTTGTAGGGAGAAGTGAAGATCAATGAAGCACTTAGCATTTTGTAAAATTACGTAGGTGTGATTAAAGATTTTGTTTTTCTCCATGTTTATTTACTCATCATTTTCCCTACTATAAAAATGGATCATTTTCTGAGATATATTTTTCTGACAATGCTATTTTACTTTTAATAATAATAATAAAAATAATAATAATGTTATTAAAGAGATGGCCTAGAAAGCTGTGAAAAATTCATTTTTATAAGACTTTCTTTAATCCTTAATAACTTATATCCTTAATCAAAAAACCAGAATTTCTGTCAAGATTGTCACACATTGCTCCTAAAGCACACTGCAAGTTATCTTCTTCGTTGCTTGTTCTATTGTCCTAGTGAGGTCCCAGCCAAAGTGAAGGGCCCCATTGTGGTCCCAGTGTATGGACAAATAGTAAGAGAATACTGAAAGGCTGCAATCTAAACAGGCAGGGCAGACAAAGAGCATATTATCCCGATTTTAGAGATGGGATACTGAGGCACAGAAAAATCTAATCAAGGTCATGCAAGAATGTTGTTTGGGAGCCAGGAATTAAGCCAGCTCTCTCCTTCAGTCCAGTTGTACTGCCTTAAACCAGAGTCACTCTTCTGCAGAAGATAATACAGCATTGCAGGCGAGTGTGTGAGTGCCAGTTGTGTCTTGCTGAGTGTTTATGAAGAAAACACCAGTTGGAGGATTAAAGTCTGTTTCATGGCAGTCTGCATGGAAGAAATAAGAATGAAGGGGTTTATTTGGCCATGGGATTTTTCTCCATAGGACTGTTTTACTGCATACATAACTTCTTAGTGTGCATTGACAAGAAAATGAAAGAGGAAAACCTGCCAACCTTGTAATATTTCTATATTATAATATTATTAGCTAGTAATATTACTAGCACTCCAAATGGAATTGGAATTAGTAAAAGTATTGCAAACTAATTGTATTTAAAATATTTCTGTCTTTTTGCTGCAAATTCAGTAATCCCTATATGACTATTAGTAGTCCCTAATATGACATATTCAACATTTCCTTAAAAAAAAAAACCAAAAGAAAATGTCAATAAATGTCAGAGGAGTTATTTTCCTTTCAAACTTTATTTTGGAGATCACTAATACTTGTTCCCTTAATGTAAGATCATTGAAGCTGTGAAGGAAATGGAGAAAAATAAGGAAATCNAAAAAAAAACCAAAAGAAAATGTCAATAAATGTCAGAGGAGTTATTTTCCTTTCAAACTTTATTTTTCAGATCACTAATACTTGTTCCCTTAATGTAAGATCATTGAAGCTGTGAAGGAAATGGAGAAAAATAAGGAAAAGCCACTTTAGTACTCACTGTAAAGATGATGTGTAGTACAGAGGTACTGTGGTGAAGTTTACAGATGGGTTATTAAATTATTTTGAATCTTTGTCAGCCAGTGTTTGGTATCTCCAGGTCTTCATCTCACTGCTTCTACAGGACCAGTATGTTCATGATGTTTCCATACCTGTTCAGTTTATTTGGCTGTGTATCAGAAAGCTTAATCATTTTCATGCAGAAAAATCAAGAGCTGAAACACTCTGTATTTCTATGAGTTATTTTAGTTATGTTGCAGATGACATCTCTTCCTGTGTCAAGGTGTGTTTTCCCAGCACAGAAGTTGTCAGAGTCCACCTGCTGCAGAAAGGATGGATGTAGTGCAACCCACTGACTGTTGCTAAAGGTCAAATGTCTGATTCCAGAGAGCTGTACATCAATCTGAGCTGAAATTTAGTGCCATCATCCATGAAGGGTACTACTTGTGCTGACAAGTCTCATTTGCAGTGAGACTTCTCTTGATACGTATTTGAGAAAGAAAGAATTGTTCTGTTGCTATATGGTGGTTTGTGGTGACTGCCTAGTCAAGGTGCAGGACATTTGCTTTGAATTACAAGAGAAATGAAGATTTGCTGCCGTTCCACCCCTTCTGTCTGCCTGTGGGATGTTCAGAAATCAGAATTTTAATGCCGAGATAGATGATTTTCCTGCACTTTCCCTATCCCTTCTAGACACACCTGTGTGCAGCCATGCTCACTCCCTGAGGTTTTTGATAGTGATATATGTGAGATCTGAGAGAAATCCACTGTATCTGCAGGGTTAGAAAGTCTCTGATCAGCTCTCTGCCATGCTTTCCGTACTCCGGAGTCTGGGGACAGTTATATGTTCTACAGGTGGAATGTCACCTCTTCTTCTGGATATGGAGTACATAGCCTGGATCCTGATAAATGACGTGTCTTTTTTTTCTTGCCCTCAGTTATTTAATTTTTGCTATTATTTGATAATACTCTTGCTGTCCTGAAGATTTCCAGACAGAAGCAAGATGACATTTTTAGCTGGAGGTGATATCTTCACTTAGACTAAATGTGTCTGGTTGGGAAAATGAGATATTTGGTGGCACACTTCTCCCTAAATCCCAAAAGTCAGATCTTAATGCTAAGCTGTTGTTTGAAGATACTGTTTACATTTACATTACTCTTCTAGCTTGCTTTTGAACACATAAAAAGCCTGTATCTTTCTTGTATTTTTCTCACCTAGGTTTTTGAGGCATATTTGGTAACTGATTTGTGGAAAAATTGGTTTTGTTTCAGGATTTTTGTTTGAGGGTTTTTTTTTTTTTTTTAGTTTTTTTCCATTTGTTTATGTCTTTAGATCTTAATATATTTAACTGGTATCTATTTTACAATATAGCAGGAGTTTCTTCTGGGTATTGACTTTGTACAGTTTTATAATACAAACTTCATAAACAGTTGCTATAGTTCCTGAAATATGTTGTTTTATGTAAGATAGAAGACAATTCAAAATCCAGATTCCTGAGGAAGAAGCTCTTTTTGATAACTTCCCTGAAGTACAATTTAAGAAATAAAAAAAAGTAAGAACAGTTAACAATTTTGTAGATGTTACTGGAGTAGTTAAAATTGCCTCCTGTTCGTATGTTACAATTACACTTACCTTACTGAAAACTAGATACTGTGCAACTGAGTGATGTCCATTTCAATTACAAACATTGGTTTTATTGTCTTTCACCCTGCTTAACTCTATTTTGTCTCGCTTTGCAGCCTTGCTCCACTCTCCAAATCCTTCCATGCAGTCTTGCAAGAGAAGGGTCAGTGCAGAGTATTGCCAAGTTGGTGAATGGGCTGTCTTTGCTCTAGCTGATCCTTTCCAGTGCTATCCCCTGTCACTCCAGCCCTGGGCTGCAGTGTCCAAATGCAATTGTTCACTAGTATTTATTAATATATTTTAGCAACTTTTGTTGTTAGATTTGGCCCTAGTTTAAACTCTGATGGTAAAAAAAGTAAAAAGAAAATGTTAATCAAATTTCTCATAGTCATCCAAACAGACCTCAGTTGTTTATACGCTCCTCTCTGAAATGTGCATTGGTTTCTGGGTACCTGCACCATTTATGTCTGAAATTAGGAGGTTCTTTAACTGAAGGGCAGGCAGGAAAGTCACTGTGTTCAGAAACTGAAAAGGTGAAAGTTACCCTGTCTGGTTACTTTCTACAAAATAACCAAAAAGTTAAATGGCAGAATGGAAATCTGGTTTTAAGGATTAGTTCAGTAATACAAAGTGTTAGAAACATAAGGAATTGTGTCAAAGGAGGTGATATGCTTGTGGTGGTTGGACCCTAGCTGGAGGCATGTACCCACCAAAGCCACCCTATCACCCTTCAGAGCTGGACAGGGGACAGAAAATATAACCAAAGGCTTATGGATTGAGATAAGGGCAGAGAGAGGTCACTCACCAATTACTGTCACAGTCGAAACAGACTTAGGGAAATAAGCTGAATTTACTACCAGTCAAAATCAGCAGGATAGTGAGAAGTAAAACAAACCCTAAAAATACCTTCCCCCCACTTCTCCCTACTTCCCAGACTTAACTTTATTCCCAGTTCTACCTTCTCTCCACCCAGCAGCACAGGGAGACAAGAAATGGGGGTGTTATGGTTCATTACATGTTGTTGCTGCCACTGCTTCTTCCTCAAGGAGATGAGTACTTCCCCTGCTCCAATGTAGGTCCCTCCCTTTGGAGATAGTCCTCCACAACCTTCTCCAGCTTGAGTCCTTCCTGCAGGCAACAGTTCTTCATGAGCTGCTCCAGTGTGGGTCCCTTTCCACAGGGTGCAATCCTTCAAGAGCAGAATACTCTGGTGTGGGTCCCCCAGGGGGTTACAAGCCCAGCTGGCAAACCTGCTCTAGCATAGGCTCCTCTTTCCATGGGGCCACAGATCCTGCCAGGAGCCTGCTGGAGCACAGGCTTTCCAAGGAGTCACAGCCTCCTTTGGGGCATCCACCTGCTCCATTGTGGGGTCTTCCATGGGCTGCAGGTGGATCTCTGCTCCCCCATGGACCTCCGTGGTGAAACAGGCTGATCTAAAACATGGAGTGCAGAGGAATCTCAGCTCCAGTGCCTGGAGCCTCTTCTTCCTCCTTCACTGACCCTGATGTCTACAGGGCTATTTCTCACATATTCTCTACATCTCTATTCTTTGTCCACAATTACTTCTGCACAGTAATCTTGTTCTTCTTCTCAAATATGTTATTACAGAGGCATTGATGTGCTGATGGGCTCAGCCTTGACAAGTGGCAGATCTGACTTGGAGCTGGCTGGCACTGGCTCTGTCAGACATGGGGGAAGCTTTTGGCAGCTTCTCAAAGAAGTCATCTCTAGCTCCCCTCACTACCGAAACCCTGCCACACAAGCACAATGCAATATTTCTGCATCTTTTTGCATGTTACAAATTAATAAATATGTTTACTACTATTTTTTACTGAGAGGCAAGTATTTTTACAAAGCTTCTTTTGGAGCCAAGTGTCTTCTTTTAATATTGCACAGATAGCTGTGTGACAGATTTCAGCATAATCTAGAGAGGCACCACTGCTCCACTGCAGTTTGTGCTGATCTTGGTCCTGTTGGCCCTCCTGCTGTCCAGCTCTGGGCTCTGCATTTCATTCCCCTCACGCTGATAGTAGCATTCATGAGGTTCTGCAGTGGGACAGCTTATGGAATCAAGCTGTCATAAAACCTTTTCTTGTTTTGTTCTGTCCTTCTTTGTATTTCTTTGCTGCTGATTCAGTTGGCTTGAATTTGACTCCTTGTGTACTCAGTTAGTTGATAGTACAAGCACATGGGAGGGGCAGGAATACGAAGCTGGGAGTTCAAAAGTACCGTACCAATGCCAAACTTTGGTTAAAATTCTGAGTTGTACAGAGAGTGAAATAAAGGTTCCATAAGAAGACAAACAATCTTCTGCCTACCCCAGGAGCTAAGGGGCCCTGTGACTCCATATAAGGAAGTTTTTAAAAGTAGGTTTTTCAAGGAGGAAGAACTTACTTTAGGTACTGTCTTTTCCTCTAGCTGTCTTAAGACACAAAAACTGAGATCTCTTGGTGTCACAGGTATGCAGCATACTTTTTGACGTGTGAATTTTGTGTTTTCCAGTATTCTTGTGATATTTTACTCTGGTAGCCGAAGCAATTCTTGTCCTCTATTGCCATATTACTTTAGACTGGGATGGCAAGTGGCCTATGTAAATTACATTAAAACCTTCAGAATTCTGGAAGAACAACATTGTCATGTTTTCTCATGCTTATTTCATTCTTCTCTTTATTGATATGTAGTGTCTTATGCAAAATAGTAATGTCAGTGTTGCATAGCTGACTTTATAATCCCTTCCAAACAAGGGTTGTTACAAAAGATATGCAGATAAAAATTAATCCACAATATTTGTTTAGATCATTGGTTCCCAATTATGAACTTTTATTTTTTATTTTATTATGGATCTTTGGAAATGGAAGGCACCATTTGCATCTTCAGTACCATTTCATAATGCCTAGATAAGGCAGTGGAGTACAAAGTCTTTCTGCGTCATTGGGGTGGTGTTTATTGTTTACTCTGTAATTAATGAACTATTCCCAGCATTCTTTAGGATTGCCACTGTCCTCATGATTGCTCTAACCTGGGAGGCAGCATACCATTCAACCCTACTGGACTGGTTTAAAGGTGTCATGACCTTTACTCTTTACCACACTGACACTTAAGTCTATTTGCTGCCTTTTCCCTGCATTTTTTTTTCTTCATCACAGTCATGTTTCATTTACTATTGCTGTTCCTGAGAAGGCCAGTATTTCTGTTTTCTTCACATTGGATTTCTTTCTCACTTTTTAGAATACAGAATCTTAAGTTTCTTGTATTAGCACCTGAAGGGCATCAGTTAGGACTTAAGACAATTGTGTTTGGTCCTGTGTTAGTTCTGTTATGAATATTTTAATTTTATTTTTTCCTCAACTTTATGATTACTTTATCCATGACCTGCATTTTTCCATCAGAACAGAAATTATCTTGAGCATTACTTTGTGGTTCTGACCCTGAAGTTTGCCACAATTTCAGCAGGATCTTGGAGTAAATGACATCCAGCAATCTCTTTCAGCTTAAATCTGTCATTAATTTGCAACTGTGACTGACGTTTTCAGGGGTAAAATGCAATTTATAGTGGTGAACTAATTACTGAAGTGACTTGCTGGTTTTAGTGTAAGAAAGGAAAACTGCACTCGGGGGAGAATAAGCTCATGTTAAATGGAAAGAGTGTGACATTTATTTCTGTGATAAGACCAACCTGTCTATGCAAGTGTGTTTAACTGCTGTCTGAATAATGCCCTGAAGATTGTCTTTTTATTGTTTCAGTTTCAAGTTTCAATTCACTGTTCAAATTACTTAGTTTTTAAAGTAATCTCAAATGTAGAAGTAATCTACTGCACTGAAAGATTTTGTACATTACTCCAGTTCTTGAATGATGTACAGATTTGTCGCTTCTGTGGAACAAGAGGGAAATATTGGGCACAATTCCAGACATAGAGTTTAAAAACGTGTAGCTCCAGGACCTGGAAGAATCATGTGTATTTGGTTTTGTCCATTGCCATTTCTGCCATTGCTTTTTTTTTAGCTTTTCTTTTTTAATTTTAAACCAGTGTGCAGTTTGTCCTGAAATCTTTCTCTTCCCTTCCTCGTTCCTCTTCTCTCTCAGCACGTAAATATCACTAATGTTTCTCAAAGCAGGCTTCATGGGTATATTTAGTGGAGCAGCAGATATATAAGTGAACATTTAAAATGTGTATAATTTATAGCAAAAGATCATCATTAAAACTTGATTTCCCACGCAATACTATGAGGTCTTACTGTTTGACAACCTTAATTCTGCAGTGGAAGAATGTTTTAGATTATTTCTAGCTTGTGTTTTATTATACAGTGGGATGTAAATGATTATGAATTATTTAATAATAGACAAGGAACTTCATATAAGTCATCTGCCTTTGATTGTTACTAAAAATAATTCCTTTCTGTGTGTTATTGAAGAAGATAAAAAGTCGTGTCTGACACATGCATTTTTGTTTGTGCCACAATTTGCAGAAGCAACATTTTCTTTCTATGGTGTTTGTGTTCTTCATGCACATCTCATCAAATTGATGTCTTACAAAACTATGTCATATGGCTACAGCTCTCTTTTTATTTGCAAATGTTAGTAATGTAAAACCTACAGACAGAAGTTGTATTCATTTTTCAAGTGCCATAGCAAAGTATACACAAAGTAATATTTTAAGATTTTAATCTATGAAAGTAATTTCAAACAGGCAGCGTTCACTGTCTCAAATTTCCACCTATGTAGAATATCTTTCCCATGGTATGGGCCACTTCTGCATCCTGTTAGTTCAGTAGCTTGTTTTCAGGCAGACTTTTGTCACTGTATAGTATCAAGGGGCACGGCTGTGTCAGCTGTGTTTCATTTTGAGGGCATGACAATTCAGCACTGCAAGGTGAGGTATGTGTGGATGGCCCTTTTGGAAAGTGTGTGGGTACTGAAAAGTAAGTTACCGCTTCTTTTTGCCATCGAGAGTCTCTTTGAATCTGCTGAAGGTGTCTTCAGTAAAATGAGGTGGCTGTGATGGGGGCTGTGGAGTGCAGAAGGGCTGGGCAGCCCTTTCTGTCTCACACTTGTGCTGTCTGTATTGACCCAGGGAGCAAGCAGGTCACCATGCCAGTGTGTGGTGAGTCATGCACACTGTGGTCACTTTGTTTCAGTTTTAGGGGGTGGGCAGGTTTTGGTAGAAAAGAAATACTCTTTGCAGTTGCTTTTCTGACCCTCCTTATTCTTTTTGTACCTTGGTAATTATTTCAGTACCGTTTGATAGTCACTCACCTTATTCAGTAATTATCACCTGTCTTTTTCAGTGGTCTTACCTCTTTCCTTGAAAATGTCTTTCCTGAGCTGACTTTAGAGATGTGTTTTCTTCCCCAAAAGTAATCTTTTCTGAAAAGCTTATCACCCTTTCTTCTGACTAAGCGGGCAGAGAGATGTGATGTTTGCCTTTAGAAGACAGTTTTTTTGTTTGGACAGGCCATTGTCTTTTTTTATTGCACACAGAAGGTCTAAATTGTCAAATAGCTATCATCTGATCTAAGAATGATACCAGTGTTTAAAATAATCTTTCAGTCTTAGTTACTTTGAGAAGGACATGGTAGCATTGAACTTTTCTTATTAAAAACAGAAAAACCTGTATGAAAAAATACATAGCTGTTTGTCTTTTTCTACTTTCTTTTAAATTTCAAATGTTCCTTGCTTTATTCATTGTAAATTCTCTGATCTGGATTACATTTGTAGTATTATTACATCTAATAAAGTGTATCCCTAGTAGGAATTTGTAGTGAGACAATATTAATGTGTTGTGCAATTTCAATTGAAAAGTAATTTATATAATTACAAATCATGAATTTAATTATGAAAACAGATTTGTGCGAATCTGGTTAACATGAATAAACTAAGAGAGGTAGTTGAACCTTTTTGGACTTAAAAAATTTTTCTTTCTTAAAAACTCCTGCATAGTGAGAGTTCTAAACAATCTTAAAATCCTGAAAGATGGTGTTTAAGTTTTTTATCCATTCTGATTCAATAATTACAGTATATTTGTGTGCTGCGATTCGTATTTTCAACCTGCAGTCCCGTGTCCTCGAGGTTCTTGGATTATTTTAAGTAGACCTTTGAGAGGGGGCAGATAACTTTATACAGAAAACTTGCATTTACAGTCTCCACTGGGCTATTTCTAGGCACCTGCAAAATGAAAAAAAAACTTCCAAAATACTGCTTCAGGATGTCACTTGCTGTGTATCTGTGCATCCTTTTGATGCTGTCAATCTCACAGCGGCATTTTGGTGTGTTCTATATGTCTGTGCAGTTTCTTTGTATATCGACCCATATGGTGTGTGAAAAAATACCCAAACCCCTCAAATGGTGCCCTTTACCTGTTAGGTGCAGTGGTGTTTGCCAGGGTAGTGGAGCAAGCTCACAAGACTTCTCTTCGCTCCTCTGTCTCCTTAGCAGTGCCTGATGAAAAAGTAGATGGTTTTGTGATCTTGTGAACTAAGGATTCCTTTGTTATTCCTTTTCCCACCTACGTCCTTGAATGGTTTTTGCCAGTATTAATACCTTATGTTTTTTATAAGTTACTCCCTGCAGACAGAAATCATAAAAACTCAGACTCAGACCCAGCCAAACTTCAGACACCTTGGAGCTGGACATGTTTTAAAGGTTAGGATACAGACCTGTGAAGATTAAATGAATTAAGGAATTTAAACTGGAAAACAGTTGTAGCTTTTCTGTTTGTGAGGTCTCTATCTTTTCATAAGAAGATTGTCACCATACCTTTCACACAACAGAAAAAAATATCTGGAGATGTTTTAACAATTTTTAAAATATTTCATAACTGTAATTAAATGCATGTTTTTGAGCTGAGAATTAGTGTCAAATCATACCCAGAAGAAATACTCCTTTCTCTAATACTTTCTTTCTCTACTGGCTTCACCAGTACTAACACTACTTAACACCAAAGGAGTTTATACCTTACCACTGGCATTTTTCTTTATTCAGGCCGAATGTGTTGATTGCATGCATCTGGCTGTACTTCATTTGAAAGCTTGGTTAGTGCAAGACCAGCACTGCAAAGGTGTCATGTCTGGTTAACCTTTCAACTGGGTTTCATAGCTTAGTACAGGCTGTAACAGAGAGAAAGGGTTTTGGTTTTCAGTGGGTAAAGTAAGAATGCGCATCATTTCACACTATGAAATACCTGTAGGTCGGTGAGGCTGATTTGTGCCCAAGAATTCTTGAATGAGCCTCTTTGGATCTAGTCGTGTTACTGCCTGTATTACCATGAGAGTGATGCTCCATTCCTCTGGGCTTTTTGGGAACTGAAAACGTTTTACACTTCATCGTGCCAAGCACTGCCATCATAAGCAGTGATGTTACCTACAGTGCCAGAGGCCAGAGCAGAATTACTTACAAAATTAGTTCTGGGGCCAAACTAATTGCTTTAGTTAAGGACTAGTGAACTAAGGTACCTGCTTGAGTCAGTTTTTGAAAGAAATCACTCTTTTCTAGAAATACAGGACTTACTAGAGAAGTAGGATTTAGTTTTTGATGTTTTATCAATTGCAGCAGCAGTTTTTTCTCTTGGTTTTCCACCTATTTAAGTCACCAGGTTAATATTTCAGTCTACATTTGTAAGTTCTGTAATAGATTTCAGATGCTCCTGAATAACACTGAAATTTACAACATTTTTACTTTTATAATCTGAGAGGTAGTGGGATCTGTGGGGCCACTACTTGGCATGGGGTTACTCGTGCAGCAACACATTCATTAGCAACTCTGGGTATGGTGACATGATCCCACTGAAATGTGTAAAAATGACCGGAGTGTCTGTCCTCCAAGCTGAGCTGTGGTGGATGAGTATGTGTGCTTGTTCTGAAGTTATAGCAATGAAGAGTAGAACAGGTTACCTCACTTGTAATGTTAGAGTTCTGAGACCTTTAGTTAGTAATTTAAGCCCATTTTGCTCTATTTGTAATGGCTTAAGAATGCATTTATTGCATTATGTATTTCAGCTGAGAGGTACAAGTGCCTGTCATCTTCTGGCTGTACCTGTCTTGGGATTTCATTAAATTCCTCATACCATCACCAAAAAATACCTCATTAACCAACCTTGTCTCTTCCCACAGTATTTGATGGGGACAAACAGCAGGGTGTCGGAACTAGGGAAGGGCATTTGCACAGAATCAGAAATTTCATATGGCATAGCATTCCTGGCTGTATTTTAAGCTGTAGGATCCTTGACCTTGGTTACTGTAACTAGCTTTTAAGCAGGAGCCTTTCTCAAGCAATTTGTAGTCAAGCTTAGAATATTGTAACATAGAGCATAACCTATGCATTGTTTTCTATATGGATATCTAGGCTGAGATTTTTTTTTAAAAAATACTTCTTTACTGTTTCAATATTTGACCAGTACAGAAATGCTTATTCCACTTATTGGCAATGAGTGTTAAGAAAAGGTGNACATAGAGCATAACCTATGCATTGCTTTCTATAAGGATATCTAGGCTGAGATTTAAAAAAAAACCAACTTCTTTACTGTTTCAATATTTGACCAGTACAGAAATGCTTATTCCACTTATTGGCAATGAGTGTTAAGAAAAGGTGTTGCAGTCTGTGTTCTGACTCAGACTGAGGGATGAGACTGCAGCATAAGTACAGGACCTTGAAACCCAAAAGAGGGAAAAAAATCTCTTTAACATAGTAAGAAGCACTTATGGAGCAATGTATACATTTGCTTTGGGTAAATTAATATAACAGTAATGGCCCTACAGTATTTTCAATATTTTTTTCTTAATATATATTTAAAGCATAACTTCTAATTCTTGTATATATTTTTAACTTTCCCACAGATATGCACTTATTTGGCCATTATCCAGCTCATGATGATTTCTATCTTGTAGTGTGCAATATCTGCAATCAGGTAGTCAAGCCACAGGTTTTCCAGTCACACTGCGGTAAGTGAATGTTTTCTTTCCTGAATTACAGTGCCAAACTGGCGTATGGCTCTCTTAAGAATCATTGCATACAATCATAACAGAGGCATTGCAAATAGACTTCTCTGGTTATCTTGTGTTCTTTCCACAGAAAATACCAGCAATGCCTTCAAAAAAGCGTATTTCCTGTAGAGGAAGTTCAAGTAGTTGTTCTGGAAGCCGAGCTTTACAAGTTGAACTAGTTACACTAAATTAACCTGTTACAAGAAATAAATCTTGTTAGAGACTAGCTAGGCTAAAACTGTTATGACCTAACACTGAATTGCCTTTTGTCAGAGCTGCAAAGTGAGGTCTGTGATACTGATCTACATTAACTAGAAGTTGGATGTTATGGATTGTTTTCTGATGGGATTCATGCGTAACTATATCAAGGGTATAATTTTATATTTATCATAAGGGTTAATTTTTTACAAAATTGGCATTTTGAAACACATTTCTTAAATTAACATTTTTCAAGAGAGTCTTGAGAAGCATAGGCATATATTAATTTCTCAGTTAGTATGACAACAACAAGATGATGATTTTTATGTTGACTATTTGAAAGCAGAATTACCCCAGTTAGAAATTTTTGGTATTGATTAACAAACTACTTTCAATTATTTCTGAAAAACTCCATTCCAAAATCTGGTTTATTTATTACTTATCTAGTGGTTTATTTGTTATTTGTCCAGTGATTTGTTTCTGTGGTAATTTTTTGTTGTTTTATTTTTTTAAAGATGTGCAGAGTGACTGGACTAGCTAGCTTTGTATAAGGTTTAATAAAACTTAATTTCATAAAAATAATTTGAAGGTGGTTGCATAATAGTGAAAGGCAGCTACTACTGAGGATGAAATCAATTAAATACATTAAAAAAAAAAAGTCCAGCAAGATTTTACTTGTCTAAAAACAAGTAAACTTCACAAATCCTGTACCTCTTTTAGCCTTTTTGGCAACAAAGCAACTCAGTAATGGAAACATGTAAGTGGGATGGACAGAAAAATAATTTACTTTTAAAGACACATTACCAAAATACTGGATTGTGTTTGTATGGATAGACTGCTAACAACAAATCAGGAGCAACTGCATTCATGTTGGGAGGCAGTTCTAAGACTTGCCACCAGCTTTGACCTAGATTGAAATAATTGTGAAAAAATAGTTATAGTGAAATATAGCTTTCTATCCAGTGAATGAGAAAAGATCTGGAAGTATTGTCTAGGGTGAGAAGAGCTTATTAATTTAATGCTGAGGGGAGGTGTTTATTTTTGTGTGTTAACAAGTTATCATGCTATTTTTTTTCAAAATTTGTATCTTGCCCTTAGTCTTATGTGGTTCCTCTCTGCCCAGCATCAGGTATCTTATGATTCTTTCAGTGAGTAACAGGAAAGCTTCTCTGCATGTGGTTGTAGGCACAGTGGGTACTTAAACATTGAATTCAGGCATCAATAAAATGTACTTCAGGACAGAAGAACCTGTGGGACGCCTTGCTGTAGCCTTCCATAGCTGTGCTCTTTCCTGGGCATTAACCTGATTTGGTGAGCAGTAGGCACATAGAATGATGTTACTTCTAGATGAGAGTCAATTCCTCTGCGTTAGAAAAGATCTTTGAGCTCTATGTAAATAATGCATTTAGTGTTAGTGTAATAATGCAGTGTTAGTATAATGCATGAAAGTACAAAGATCCCATGAGTTACTGTCTGGTTTTCTCTTTTCTCCAGTACTCCGTTATTTTTACTATTCCCTTTACTTCATCTTCATTATAGCAATTCTTTTACACTGGGTGATTGAATCTTAAGTTCTGAATTGCTTGATTTTAGAGCCTAAGGTCAACAAAGACTTGGGGAAAAACTGGACTGTGTTAAAAAAACCCCACAGAATACTGAAAATAATTGACCAAAGGTCTGGAACATTGTGCTTAATCTAGTCAGACTTGTTTCAGGAAAGGTATACTACAATATTGCTGAAAGGCCTGTGAAAGGGCTTTAAATATATAAATAAATTATTTTATTTTAAGAAAGAAACAGTAAAGGCAATGTACTAAAACCATATAAATGAAATTTTAGAAAATAGAAGGTTTCTTCAAAGTCTCAAGGATCGTTGTAAAATAACTAAAATTATTTTCAAAAAATTAATGTTAGAAGTACTCCATATTATATATGTGAAATGCATCTATTAATTTATCATTGTTTTCGTTAGAAATTAATAAGATTTAAAGAAGAGCTACACAGAGATGTTATTAATTGATCTGTAGTTGCATTGTCTGGTTAGAAAATGATAGAAATTTCCCATTAGAAAACACATCAACCATGAACTGCTTGTGGTTGAATAACTTTTTGCTGGGTGTGTTATGGTTCCAGTAGTCCATTGACAAAGGTCTGGACAAGGCCTCATTTGAGACATTGATTCTGGCTGCACAGAGCTCTTCTGTGAAGCAGGAATGTTTAATTTTCTGTTCTATTTAGAGTTTTATCATCTTCAGGCACATTCATTTTGGTGCATCAGACTTTCTTTAATTAGAGGATGCAGCAGAATGCTTGTAAATTCAGTGATGCCAGGCATGTCTGTCAGTCAGTCGAGGTGTTTTAGACTATCATATTTACCACAAAATGCATTTTTATACAGGTATTGAATTGCAGCTTCAAAGTTGTGACACGGACAATGGAATGAGAAGGCATTAGAAGGCACTACTGGTTTTTTTGGCTCTTGTAGGTTGTGTCATGGGGAGCCTTTATTGCTGCTGACAAGGGCTTGTAGAGATCTATCCCAGAATCTCCCACAAAGTGTGGTTTGTTGCTAATATCCCTAGTAAGATCCAATCCATATCCTCTCAGTAAGAAATTGAGTCCATGCCAGGCACATGCTTTATGTTTCTACGTTCCCTGCATTGTAACTGGAAGGTCTTGGCTTCGGAGCAGCCCTGGAATGCTTTAGTTTAGCAAAGGTTTTTGTAACACTTCCCTTGAGCCCTTGCTGGCATCTGCCTTTCTCCAGAGTGTAAGAGGACCCACTGTTTCATTTGCCTCTGATTTCAGACATGTGGCAGCCATCCTTGATGGCTCTGGGAAGTATTGAAAATTATAGAGGCAGATGTTGTTTAACTTTTAAGGGTTTGATTCCTGCGATATCAAGCAGAAAAAAAAGAAGAATCTGGTTGTGGTTCAAGCTATTTTTAATGGTAGGCAGTGCATCATAGAACCTTAGGCAGTAGAAATCAAGAAGGTAAAAGAAGAGATCTGGCTAATTAGAGGACTGACATGCTGGGCTTGACAGTATATGTAATGAACACAACATAAAGTTTGGTGTTGCAAGGTAACAGATCTGTTCTAGCCTGTAAGTCAGGGAAATAAGAGCTGTTTTTAAGAGCAGTTTCACATCCTTGCATCTGCAGGATAAACATATCCATTTGTAAGTATTAAACCATTCATTTATCTATGATGTAAGCCTACCTGGAAGAGACCTGTTATAAACTGCTGGATAAACCATGTAAATCAAATAATTTCTCGAGGTTGTTTGGTATTATTGTGCACTTAGAAAATGGTATATCATAATGTCATCAACAATAGGGTTGAAATAGTGATGTTTGCTTCTGAAGCCATTTCTTTTGAGTAACTTCTTGTAGTGGTACAGTATCTTGGATTTAATTTTTTTTCTAATGTGTGAACATGTAGTTGTATTTATTCCTTCAGAAAATAGTTTGAAATAAGAAGTCAGTCTAGATATGCAGCTTGTAGCATTCCTAAGTGTGCTTGGCATGTGAAGAATTGTAGTTTGGATTTTCAGAAAATTTTAATTTCTTCTCAAATGCCAATCTCAATGAAGATCACTTCTTGGAACATCAAAATACTGTACCATAGTACAGTACTGAAGTATGATAATGTTCTTGCTGTTTGTTTAGGGTTTTTTGTCCATCTGTTTTCTAGGAGGCTTTTAGGCTGGCAGTCTATGCTTAACTGTGTCCCTTTGACTTCTGTTAACTCCAATTTTGTGTCATTGTTAAATACTGGTGAAGATGGCACCCTGTACTGTTTCCCAGGAGACATTTCCATTTTTCTTTGGTGCCAGAAAGATTCAAGCTCCATGTTCTTGTACTGCATTGTCCTTTACTAGACTAAAGAGCATCAGATACAGTTCTGGTTATTTTTTTAATGTTTTGTACATTAATAGTCTTGTTAACATTGTCTTTCCCAGTTAAAAGGAAAACCTCTCATAAAAGGTAGCTCTGGCATAGTGAGGATCAAGCAGTGTACATTCAGCTTGTCAAGACATTTTGACTTCTACTTCTATTTTGAGGAAACTAATTAATGATGAGAAAGTGTTAATAAAACAAGAAAAAGTTGGGAGAGGGGAGTGGGGTAAGAGATGAATTAGCCAAGCTAAGTAATGCAGCTTGGTTAAACAACAGCAGCAGTATAACCATCAAAGGAAACTCTCCACACATGCTCTGGAACAGTTTCCAAAGCTATGGATGGTATCTTAATGAATTGAATATTTAAGATCCCCATTTGATGAAGCTGTGGCATACAGAGGAAACCAATTTTGCTTCATCAAGGAGAAATGACCACAAAGACCTCTTTTTTTTGTTAATTCATTTACTAGAGGCTCATTGGTATCTTTCCTGCCTGCCTATAAGGTTCTTTTAACAGGCTTCAAATTAAGAAGTAGAAATTCTTACTCCTTAAAAAAAAAAAAAAAACAAAGAAACTACACTTTGTTTTCATTACTTCTGAGTTATAAATCCTTGGATTGGTATCTTCATGTCCTTAGGAAAATTGCAAAAGGATATTTCCTTTTTATCCTTCTGTTTGTCTGTGTAAGTGTCATTTAAAAGAAAAACAAACTAAAAAGTAATGGAGCACTGAAAAATATAAATAAATTATTTTGCCTTCCATATCATAATTATTTTCCTGAGAGAAGTTACATATTTTGAATTACCTAGACTAGCTATTTTACATTGTGCTAGTAGTGTGTTACAATGTAATGAACTGTGATTAAAGACAAGGAGGCTGAACTTAAAAGTATGAATAAGAATGATTGGCTTTTTTAACACTAGCTCGAGCATTACTAGTAGGCACCTTTCTTCCATAGGGACTTTGATCCAGGTGTCAGTGTCACATTTGACAGATTATTCTGGTTTTGTATTTTCAATTATTCGGTACCTTGTTTTTATGAAATACAACTGTTTGGGGGTTTGTAATTGTTAATATTTTATCCCCTGCATTTGACCTTTTATCAGAGGTACTTTTGTGCCCTGAAAGGGCAATGACATTTTGAGTAATTCTCCTATTACTGTGATTTTCTTTATTCATAGCCTTGTCAAAACTTGTTCTATGATATTATTATTGATTAAATAACTTTCTACTTGTCACATGTTTAGATTTCACTGCATAAGTCCCTGTGGCTTTTTTTCCAAAATGGAAACAGTAGCAGCTGCACTGGCAAGGTTCAAGTTTTTCTTTTGGTAGGGGTAGGGACAGAAGGAAGAGGGATTTGGATGTTTTATATACCTTATATGTATATTTTTATTTATGTGGCTGCCTAGGATACACTGATTTTGTCTGACACTCTAATTCCATTGCTCTAAATCAGAAAACCCTTGTTTCCAAAAAAGGTTTTGGTAGCTTTGCAGTCTTTCTATCAGAAATCTTGTTCTCAAGACAGAAGTACAGCGTTGCAGAAACCCCTGTCGTCTGTCAGTGATGAAAATCTCAGCTGTAGTTCCTGCAGTGGTGCATGTGGGTCTGTCATATCCATGTCCTTGTTGGATTTCCAAGCCCAGCATAATGGCAGACACTTTGAAACTGAGGTCACCAGCCATCTTTTGCACCGTTCCTGGAGTAGTTAAATGCATACCTCCATGGACCATCCAGGTCAAACAAGTATTACCCTTGAAGAGGCAAAACTAAACCAGCACTCCTTTGAATTCATCTTTTTCCTTACGTATTCTTGGAGTGACATACTTTTAAACTGTCAGCCATTCTTGAGGCTCTGAATAGGTACAAAAACGCAAATTTCTGGCTTTGTTTTTTCTGTTACAAAATCTTACTTTGTTTATATGCTAACTGCTGATAGAGTCTGGCCAGAAAAGCACTTAGCTGCATAAATGGCAATCAGCTGACATTTCAATACTTTATTCAAATGATGAAATAAAGAAAAGTCCCTCATAGCTGCTTGTATGTGTGAGAGTGTTTATCACCTCTGTATTGGCTACTGTGCCCATTCAGGACTGAAAACTGTCCTGGGCTTTTTTTATATTTTCACTGAAAGATGTATTGACAAGACTATGTTCATTCAAGAAAAACAACAAAATCCTATCTTCTCTGTACTTACTTGTCCAGGAAGCAAGAGATTTGGATTTAGTAACCCTACCACCTGGGAGCTATTCTCTCACCTTCCACCTCCTAAGAGAGGAAAACACGCCCACCATAACCCAGGCTAAAGCAAGACAGCACATGCTTTTTACAGCAGAGATGTATCAGACAAAGTGAACCTGAATGTAGAGAGTAACACCCAGATCAAAGGGAAGGACTATGATGGGCCTGAAAAATGTGCATCTGATGTTCAGAACAACAGCAACATAATGTGACATCACCTGGCAGGTTGCTGAGACCCGCTCAAGGCTTCGAGGAGTTTGTTGTGCTTTCTTTACTTAGTCTAGCATGTGAATTAAAAGTGAACCTGTGTTCACACCTGCTGACCTGTTTCCTTAGAAGCAAGTAGCATAATATTGGATAGGGTTGGCTTTTTTTGGTATTTTCTACTATCAGGTGTTGCTTAAATTCTTTTCCTTCTTGTTACTAATTCGTCGTCAGTGACAGAGCCTAAAACAGGGAAGTTCAGATATAGAAATAGATACAATACATGAAGAGTTACAAGGTCAACAAGTAGTGTAAATAGGAAGCTGACAACTTTCCACAGATAACTTGGCCTTAGGTTGCTGTGTCAATAATTGAAAATTTCTTCATTCAAAAGATTCTTTGAATGAGAAAGCAGGAACCCTTTGGAGTGTTGAATCTCTAAGGACTGTGCATTGGACAGCAGTAAGTATTCAACAGGAGAAAGCATTCAGCAGTGAACAGAATGCCACACATGTATGCAGTTGCTATTCAGCATACTAACCTACACACCCTCCCCATATTTCTGGCCCTGTGCATGAAATTGAACTCTGGAAGTGAAACATCAATTAATTGTCTTTTCCCTTGATGTTTTCCATGAAGTTCTTTATGCTGCCTTGACTGTGCTGGAATTTTACAATGCTGTTCTTAAATAAATCCACATAGGAAGGAGATAGAAAGAATAAAAATGACACTGGGCTTTTCAGTGCAGTGCAAGTCTTATTATTCTAGTTTACACATAATCCCTACCATTATAAATTCACTCATCTCTTTTACATTGTGTATTCATTGACAGTATTTGAGTAGTGAACCCTTTTGTATTTTTTTACTTTGGATAAATTGTGGTGTACAAAGCAGTACATACTTGAACTGGGTGTTGTTGTCATGGCAGTGACGGGCGATATGCATCACGTGTAATTTCTTTCAGAAGAGATTTTAATAGAGTTGTAGTTTTAAATAGTAACCAATAAGGATTTCTTTGAAGGAGTGTCCATTAATAGAATTCAGCTGTTGAAGGTTGACTGTAGCATTAGGCTTAAGTTTAATCTCCTACATACTATAATTTACAGGGCTGTGTTTAGTGCATCAGTCTTTTGGCTGCTTCATCGGTGGAGGGGTGGGTATTGTGATAGTGGGAGAGAGAAGTGTAGTGAAAATTTTCTGTCATAATCTGTAAAAACCTGACAAAATTAAAATTTGGAGTATTTGGCTTGAAGTCTTCCATAGCATGTCTTACTGAGTAATGTGGATTCTCTATCTTAGAGAATGAGTGCTTTTAAAAATATTTCTTTAAAGACTTTATGGTCCTATTCCTAGAAAAGTCCAAAACAGAATTAAGATTTTTTTTAAGCCACTGTTTGGAAGTGTTTTGGTGAGTAAAAGATAAGCAAGATGGAATTCCTTCTTATATCAAATTATGGTGTACTCTAAAGAGAGAAAATTTGAAGTGGAGCCTGAATTTGCCAAATACCCAAATAAGACATCATTGCTTCTTCACTGCATTTAGAAGCACAGAAGTGTTAAGAGCAAGTCTTGTCTCTCTGTTACCTCTTTGTACTTCTGCATGTGATTAGACAAAGAAGATATGGTGGAGTTTTTTAGTGTGGGGTATAAGATTTTTGGTAATAATGTTACACTTTACATGTGTTACAGAAGGCAATTAACATTTGAATTAGCTACTATCAGATATAGAAGGTTCCATTTCAAGTCTGTAGAAGTCATGTCTGCATATAGCCCTCCCCATTGACCGTGACTTTTAGTAGTTTTCTGAATATTTTGGGTTTATTTAATTTTCTGAATGTAGCAATTTTTACTGTGTTGTCATTTAGCATTTTCTTGCAAAGCACATCACAAAGCTAGGAATTTCTTGCTGTCCTTATATGAAACTTTTTCTGTAAGCTGGCTCATAAAGTTTATTCCTGTCTATTAATTATTGGGCTTGTCTGTGCATAAACAGTAGCACTTTTGTGGGGTAGTGTCTTCTCTGGCAGCCGAACATCTCCTGTGCCATGAGTTGTGGTTGCTGAGCCTGCAAGTGAGGTGGCAGGTGGGGCGGAGTGGCCGCTTGTCTTGGGCATTCAAGGGCTTCCTTCAGAGCCGGAGAACTGGGCCTGGGAGGAGGCTGGATGGCCCTGGAATGCAGCTGTGGCCCTCACAGCTGCCTTGTGCACACTGGTGAGTGGACACAAAACTGGAATGGCAGTTTATTAGG
Organism: Polioptila caerulea; assembly: GCA_013397295.1. Classification (NCBI taxonomy): domain Eukaryota; kingdom Metazoa; phylum Chordata; class Aves; order Passeriformes; family Certhiidae; genus Polioptila; species Polioptila caerulea. The sequence goes on along the minus strand of VYXF01012142.1, from coordinate 317,671 downwards.
TTCTGAACCTCCTGCTTCTGAGAGGCTGCAGTGCTTCTTTCCAGCAATGTTTGTGTTGCCTTTCTAACATCTACAGGCCACTTGGGATGTAGTGAGGAATACAAAAATTCCACTGGCATGCGATGACAGGGTAGTCTTACATCCTTGTTCATAGATGTGCAATAGAGAGCAATTACATTAAATACTGGGCTGTATTTCAAGAGCTATTTTTTTTTTTCAATCTGGAAGTAGTTACATTAAATACCCCTCATGAAATTTCTTTTTTTTTTTTTTTTTGGTGTTTTAAAAAAACCCCTTTTTTTTGGTAGAGGGAAATCTCAGCTGTGATAAACTCACTAGTACAAGGCTTGCAAATTACTTTTCCCACCATTTTCAGTAGTAACATTTATCCTAGATTTTGTATACCTGTTTAATTTTAGAAAATATTTCTTGTTGTTTATTTTAATATTATTTTTTTCATCTAATATGCAAACATGTTTGACACATCCCCATGTTTAAAATCTATTGAGTTCTGTTTATTTCATTGTAATAATAGTACACAACCTCTTGGTACCTGACTAGTGTCAAATCTATTCAAAACATTTTATTTGTGGGCATACAATACTGTACTTAAAGTTATCATGATTTCAAATATATCTGAAGCTCCTTGTGTTTCCCATTTCATATTCCTGTAGTGATTCATATGATTATGTTAATGGCTTATTACTATTATCTTTAACTGGTGATATTAATGTAATAATTGTCACATTAAAATGTAAAATCTTGAATTAGGCCTTGTTCTATTACTACAGGTAGGTTAGACACACTGTAGGCTTTTGTTTTTAAAATAAATTTTTTTGCATTCATTTAGTGAGATTAAAAACTTATATTACTCCTGATACAGTGAAAGAAATGTTTAAAAATGTTACACAAATGATGATGCACTACTGGTTCACTTAAATGCATGCATATTTTCATTATGATCAATTTTCAAATACTTGATTTAGCTTTCTGCACCAAAACCTACCTAATTGTTAAGATGCCTAAATAAAATTTAGAAAACCTGCCTCGTTAACTATTTATGTCTGTGAGATTAGTGATGCTGTTAACTAGAAACATTTTCTTTGACTAGTGTTCTGAGAAATAATGTGTTTTTCCACTCGCTTTTTTAAGCAGACTTCTTGCTTCTGCAAAATACTCTTTTATCATGCCTAGCATCTGTTCTGCAACTAGTGAAGTATAACGAATAGCATACTTACATAAAATACCAAGCATTGCATGTGAGAAATGTGTTTAAGGCAAGCATTAATGTATCGTTATTTGATACACGTGTTTTCAGTTTTTTCCTTCTGTCTTGTAAGGTATTCTTTTCAGGAGTATGTCATCAATGTCGTGCTTTGCTAATTAGGTAACTAGAGAATTTTTATTTCTAGTTTCATGGTTTAGGTCTGAGATTGATAATTGAAAATCTATTTCGCTTTTTAATTCAGTTGGTTAGCATTGGCAGGGAGGAGTCTCTTTTTGGTGCCACTTCTACTTAAAAATACTGAAGCAGGAATACATCTGTGCAAACTGAAACTTGGACCAGTAATTGGCCAACAATACCGTAAAAGTCTACATTGGTTATAGATATTTCAGTAGATTTTGTTTGTATGTGATGGTGACAGGACTGCAGGAAATGTGGATACCAGTGCATCCTTGTGTTTCTTTAAGCTTTCTCTGTGGAAGTATCTTGTGGGAATATTGTGCTTGTCCTAATGAGTCTCAAAATAAGTTTCTCATTCTGTGATTCTAGATAGATGAAGACTGTAAAATGTGAGTGGAAGTAATGCTTTTGAATCTGGCTTGCACAACAAAGGATTCATTTGCAGTTTAAATAAATCTTTATGTCACTGTCTAATACCAGATGTATGTAGCAAGAATGCTGAACTGAGCAGTAAAAGTTTCAGCATTTTTGGATGGGCAGGAAAGGCATAGTAAAGACCAGACAGATTAGCCTGTGAAGAAGAGCATAGTGCAGAACTGCATAATTAGTTAAATGAGTGTAGAAATGGTGCAGCAAAAAAAGGAAACTTTGAAAATAAAAATCTGGTATTTGTCACTGTGCTGCTAAACAACTCAGTTGATACTGTGGGTTTTTTTAAGTTAATGGAAAGTTGAGAGCTATGTGGTCCCTTGGAAAGAATTCTTTAAACTTAGTTGTACGCTGTGTGAAGAAATACCTTGCTTTTTGATTTGTTTTTGAACCAGCAACAAATGATCATTTCCTGTCTATGTTCATAATAAATGTACACCATAACCCTCCTCTGTCATCACTCATCCAGTTTGACAAGTCCAAATTGGTCTAATTGTCACTTGTGGAAACTCCCAATATCTTTCCTGTGTGTTTTTATATATTGCCTAACTCTTCTAAACCATTTTTGAAGGGAGGGAAGCAGTGGCATGATGTGCTGTATTCTTTGACTAACATTTGTTTTGCCTTTGTGACAACCACAGATCCTTGAGATGATAATTTCATAGAACTGTTACAAGACCAGTGTTTCATTACTGTGTAATAATAATAGGAAGACCATCATTTTATATATAACGTGAAGATAGTTGTCTTCTTCCATGTCTGTCACTTTACATTTCTCTACATTGAATTTAATCTATTTTTATTACACTGGTCAGTATTAGATCTTTCCATGATCTATTGATTTTCATCCTTATTAGTCTAAATAATTATATACCAAAATCTTATTCTCTCACTAACCACCACCTTTTTTCAAGCATTTCTGGATATGCTGAATAGTTCAGGCACTAATACAGGCTCTGCTGCATGCCATTGCTAAATTCTATCTTTGAGGACCATTTTTACCCTCTTTTCCTTGGCCTGTCAGTAGATCTGTAGCCTTTGGGTGAGGGTTGCAACCCTCCATTCTGTCTCAATAGCAGGTATCTTTACTTTAAGAAATGTGTATACATGGCCTTGTTTCACTTAGATGTTAAGCAGACTGTGCCAGCTGGATTTCCCTTGTGGCAAGTCACTAGTTTAGTTGGAGCTGGGTTTTCTAAGTCCTTTGAGGCATCTGGACCATAAAGATAATTTTTGTCTGGATGACTACAAATAAAGCAACGTTTTATTTGTGCATAAGTGTCTGTGTGTATGCATTTCTGTATGTATTCACATTTATTGCCTGATTCACATACATTGCACCCCACATGCAGTTGTAGCCCTAATTCTGTAATAACTACTAGGGAATGGTTTATTGCCACTTCCTGAGTATATGCACTTGGTAAAAGAATAGGATTTCTTTTTTCCTATAGCTTGCTGAAGAAGAAAACACAGAGGTTTTTCACATTAAAAAAATGGCTTGAATGGAACTGATCTTTCTCTCATTTTCTTACCAAAATAATTTCCACGTCTGTAGAGGTAAAGTGTTGCACTTGGCCTGAGGTAAAATCTCTTTTAAGAGACTGGAAAAAAAACCCAGAGGAAATTAAATTCTAAGTCTGCAAAATTATTTCTGTTCCTTTAGCCAGTACTGTGGTGATTAGAACATTTAATGTGCAATGTGGGACATTCTCTTTACACTTTTCTTCCCAAATCTGAGGGGAGTTGAATCAAGTGCACCTAAAGCAGGCTGTCTGGTGTTGATGGGTGTTTTTTCTCTTTTCCATAAAGAAATGCTAGTAAGAATTGGGGTGTCTCATCTGCCAGGGTGTGGTGGAACAATTCTGCTTGTGAGGCTTTGTCTGCTTCTCCTGTTGCATGTTTTGTGTGGAAGAGGAATGCAAATGATTGAGAGGAACAGGATTACCTGCAGACTGAGGGCTTCTGCTGTTGGAAAACACAAAGTAACCGTGCTTGAACAGAATAAGGGGGGAATTCATCCCTAACTTTGACAAGTAAGATACTTGGCATCCAATCTGTAGTTCAGGAAATGTGTTTATAAAAGGCTGAAATAATTTCAGCAGGATGGAGAGAGAACAATTCCTTAACACCCTTCACAAGGCTTTATTGTCAGAGACCTTTTGTGAAGAGGGGAAGATTTGGGTTCAGACAGATTTTACAGAAAGGTGAGTGCTTTAATCAGGGAAGTAGTCATTTCCCTTTCACCAACCTTGTCTTGTTTAAAGACTTAGCACTAAATGGCTTTCTAATAAAAATATATATTTAGAAATACTTATTATTTTGTCAGAATTTTAGATACGAATCCACTCTGAACCAAGCTGAAGTAGCTGATTGGAAATAGAAATAAAGGCAGTTACAGACTTGTCAGAGGATTGTATATTGATATTTGGGGTGGGGAAAGCCATATTATATCAGCTGCTGTGTTTGCTGGTCCAGTGAAAACTACTGATGTGTTGTGAATATAAAGTAATTTTGAGGACAGGCAGAGTTCTCAGGCAGCAGTTACCAGCAGTGGGTTGGTTGACAGAGCCTGAGGGTTCCCTTCCAATTACGTGATGTTGTTCATGTCCACTTGGTCCAATAGAGAGCTATGGGCTATACATACACTGAATTAAATATTCTCTGATGTATGGCATGATAGTACTACAGATGCCCTGTAATATTTGCCCTGTTGAGGTCAGAGTCTTTTTCTTGCAGAAGTGGAAGAGGTGGGGAGGTGGGTAAAAAACAAACCACAATGAAAGACTAAAAATACTTTATATTGTCTCCCAAAAGCAGAAGGACGAGGTGCATAAGGTTCTTACACACAATCCCAGTATCAGAGTTTATATGTTCTCACTTGGAATCCTGTGAGTCATGAAAACTTCAACCAGTGTTTGTTAGACAGCCATGGGAAGAACTGGAGTATTTCAGCCTTTCTTCTGTGTCCCAGATCCCTACTGCTCCATAAACACTATCTGGCAGACTGAAAATAAAGTAGCTCAAAATTAGCCTGTTCTTTGAATTTGAAAAGGGACAAGAATTAAAGATCAATGGCAATCCTGCAGCAAGGAACACACTTAGCAGGGTTTGGGAGTTTTGTGTTGGAATTAGGAAGAGGGACATATTTGCATATCCAGTCCATGTTCCATTCACAGCTTTCACTCTAGTTTATTTTCAAAAATCAGAGAAACAAAACCATGTAGACTGAACTACCATGTCTCACAGTCATTAGTTGTTTTGAGATCACTATGATACTTATTCAGCCATCCTCCAATTCAGGAGTTATTAGAAACAGACAATTGAAAAGATTTTATCTTATGATTAGCATGGGTCAAGTGAAGATACTTGCCTATGCATGCTCTGAAGTTGTTTCTCTTCAACATTTCATTCCAGTATTTATCCATGTGTTTTCCTGCCTTCTCATGGTTTTTCTCTTAGCACTCAGAGTGAATAGCTGGAGGGAGGCATAAGAAAACAAAGCTGAATTTTTGCTTCTGCCCTAATTTGAGGATGCCCAGTCATCTTGAACTTCTGATTGGTCTTTTTGCGCTCTGTGTGATGAAAAGTCAAAATACAAAGGTAGATTTTGGAAATGCAGGCAGGAAGGAGAGAATTGTCTTTCTTCTTTGCGTGTTCAGATCTGTGTCAGTGGAACCTGGCAAAGCTGACATCAGCCTCTGCTTTCATCTGCAGAGGGATCCACGGTACTCAGTATCCCCTGTGCTAGGACAGTTTTATTTCCAGTTACTTATCATGTGATGCAGTTGTATGAAGGAATTATAAAGTTGTTGCCAGCATTTGTACCACAAGCACTCAGTAAGAAGATAACTCGTGTTTAATTTTATATTTTAACTCACAGGTAGGAAAGTGACAATTCTAGCAAGATAGTATTGCTGAGTTGAAACAAAATTCAAATAAATGATACATAGAGCTTCAAGTACCACACTTCAAAAAGAGAACTACAGAAACAGATTCATTCCACTGAACACTTAACTCCAGCTAGCTTAGTGCGAGACTTTGTTTTAACTGTTTTTCCTTGATGTTTTGCTCCATAGTTGCATTTTATAAAACAGAAATATTTTCAGTTTTTAAACTTAGTTTAATGTCATTTTAGAATTGCCTAATGCCTTGGTTTTGTTGTTTTAGACTTTAATGTTTTATTTAGGGTTAGACTGACCTTTTTTTTTCTCTCCAAAATATACGTATAACACAAAAAAGAAAATACAATGTAATTATATTCTTTACCACTTAGATTTATCTGTTGGAAAACTGACTAATGGGAAGAAAATATACAAATGCCAGCTGACTCTCTCTAGTCAGAGTTGCATAATATCAGCTGTTGAACAGGTTAAACAGGTAGTGTTTTTATGTGTGTATGATCTAACAGAGCTGTCTCCTCTGCTGCAGCAGCACATCAGACCTTCACTTTGCAGCCTTTTCTTCTTTGGCTTTGGCAGATTGCAAACTGTGCTTCGCTCAGATCTGTCCAGATAGGATTTTGAGTGGTCCACTGCTACTTTCATTTTTGAAAAACTGTAACAACCTTCATGGCTTTAATTAACATAATCTTCTGAAACTTGTGGGTGTCTGTGTAAGAGTCAGCTGGCTGCAGATCTAACCTGGCCATTTTATGTCTATGAAGGAAATTAATGCATGAAGTGTAGCTGAACTCTGCATTATAAGGCATGCTATGGAGTTGCATGAGTTGCTAGGGTACCATTTTCTCCATGATCTGCTTGTGGTTTTTTTGTAAATTTTGTAGCAGTCATTTTGTGATCTTAAGTTATTACAGAATCTGCTTTAAAAACTGAAATTGTTATTTATTTTTGAAGTCTAACTTATGAGCTATTTCGTCACAGTAATAAGTAATGTTATGGAGCAGTTCAGACAACAAAGATCTGAAGATGCTTGTTCAAATATATCTTCTGTCTCTTCTAAAACTGGATGGAATACAGTATGGTGTCTTTTTTGACACACACATGTCTACAAAGCTGATAGAATTGATGTTTGTTTTACTACGAGTAGAAAACATACTAAGTTCATGCATGGGCTTGTGACACAGGAAGGGGCCAGACCCTTGCTTCATTCAAAGAGGAGGCTGCTTGCTCCTCAGTATTTGTGTTGCAAATTGTTCTGGGCTTTTAAAGGCTCTATTTCACCCTGTCTGACTTTTTTTTTTTTTTTCTTTCAATAAGTATTCTTTTTTCAGTGCAATTCATGTAAGACATTTGCACTGCATCATTGTTAACTTAAGCTGGTTTTACTTGTTACACTTTGCCTTTCCCATTTTTCTGATATGTTTCACTTTAAGGCTCGGCTTCAGCTGAACCACACAGATCAGTCACAATGGTGTTTTAAAATATTCCATTTAATGGTTAGTTTTGGGAACGTCAGTTTATTCCTAAATAATTGAACCATCCAAGTGGAAGCACAGGCATGTTACATATGCGTGCAGGTATAGCTGACTTCTTTGAGATCCCCTTGGTTAGGAGGATGTATACTGATCTTATTTGGGAGAAATGGCTTGGGGATTCCAAGTCTGCAAAGTTTCTGCCAAGAGCTTCCATGTAACTTCTCTAAAATTTGGGAGGAGAAAGTATGGTCAACATAACATTGGCTAATTCTATGTTTTACATGATTAGAAACTGCAGTAGGATGTATTAAGTGACTCATTCAGATCACCTGAAGATATTCCTGGAAATTTTGAAACAAAAAAAAGTATACTTATTTTAAATAACTTAAATTCTGCTTTTTTAACTAAGAACAATAAGTTTCTTTACATCATCTAGAAATACTCGTGAGAAGTGTTGCTGAGTAAAGCTGTAATAATTAATAACTTGTTTGAATTGAAGAATGACAGCTATGGTAACTATTGTATAGGAAGCTGTACTGTGGCCTAAAATGTTTGATTTTCATGTAAAAAGGAAGAATGACTAAAGTTTGATAATCAGTATTATTACAAAATTTAAGATTTTATCATGTGGGCTTTACACATATTATCATATGTAATGGACATGGAGACCTGGGCTTAATTTTCTTTAGACGAATACAGTATAGACATCTATGTGTAAGAAACCCATTCAGTAATAGCTTTACATATAGAAATAAAGGGAATTTTCATAAGATTACACTGACATTTAATAGTTTAATTACATTTAAAAATACTACAGGAGGAAAGGCTGGGCAGCTTTATTTGTCTCACTGCCCCTTTTATTTCCCTGTGATACAGGAGATCTGCTTCCCATTCCCTGCGAGCGTTCCCTGGCATGCAGCGCCTCCCCCACACTGTGGGACTGAGCTGGCCAAGCAGAGCCTCTCCCCATTAGTCATCACTGCCAACCCTGATGCTGTGTGCAGAAAAGTCATTCTTGAGAGCAGTTGCTCCTAGTTCATTTTTTTCAAAGATTATTTCGTAATACATCATTGCAGTTGTATCTTCTTGTAAGTACAGACCAAATCTTGGTCATTAACCACATGCATTTTTATGTGGAATGAAAAGATACACTGCAAATAAATCACTACTTATTTCTTTTAATCTAGTTTCCAAATTGTTTGACTTCTGCCATTTAAACACAGCTTCCATTCATGTGTTCAGGAAGCTTTTGAAAGCATATGAATGATAATTTTCCCAGTTTTTCTGGAACTTTAGTTCCAGCAATGCCTGCAGCTGGCTGCCTAATAAAAATGACTTGCATTCCTAGAAGCATTGGATTGTGCTGATGGCTAAAATTACTAAGCTGTTTTAAAATGTAACCCATTACATTAAAATATGTTTTGGCTTAGGTGATATTAATCTAAAGTAAATTGTTACCTGCAGTGATGTTTAGCAGTGGCTTAATTAATGTGGATTCACCATTTACAGAAAAGGTCTCATCTTGTAGCAGTTTGCTTTTTTAACATTGATTGTAATCCATCTATTCTTACATTATCGAAAGGCTTCCTCCTGTCTCCTGCTTTCATATTTCTTTTCCTGATGTGTGGAACATTCATATAGTGTTGTAAGAAATGCCATAATCACTTTTGTGATTGTGCTGCATATGAACATTGCTAACAGTTTTACACCATCTTGCACTCTGTTTTTTCTTTGGATAGGCAACCTATGTTTTATTTTTTCACAATTTTGGTATAGTGAAACTTTGTTTTAATGTAGAACTTAATGTAGTGAGATTATTTTTCTTAATTCTTGTCTTTTAAAAATTATTTTAACTAAAAAACTGTGGCTTAAGTGACTAAGAGAGAAAATAAATAGTACAACAGTTGTGTTTCTAGTTCATATTTTATTTGAAAACTTTAGGGCAAATGAAACATGTAAAATGCTTTTATTTTAAAGTTTAGGATATAGAGAATCTTCTCTGTCAAGATTAGATTTTTTTTTTAAATGAAATGTGTTAGTCTCTCAAGGAAGGTACTAATATTTTAATAGGGTTGAGTCCCAAGTCATGGAGAACTGTTACAATAAATTCCTCATACTCTGTATTAATTCTCTAATAGTCTATTCTTAGATATGCAGAAGTCACTGATGAAGTAGGTCTGCTGTGTCCAGTAGGCTCAGCTGTTCTAAGTTTTTCAAGTGTTTGTTTGTGAAAATGAGATGTGCTTTTTCTTCATGATACACAAAGATAGTGAGTGAAGCTTCTCTCATTTTTTTTATCCAGTTCTTTGCAGACCCGTAATCACATTTCTCAAAATAGTAGAATTAATTGCTTGTTCTTACTGTATTCATCCTGTCCTCTCTGCTGCCATAACTGAAGGCAGATAGGTTAACTAAGACCAGCCAGTGTGGTACAAGTATCACACAATTGATTCCAGCTTACCACATGCCATTGTTTCCCAGAATAACACTGAAATTGGACAGTGGTCAGTGATGTTTTGTGAGAATAAACTCTTGAGCCTCTGTTGGTAAAGACTGGAGGAGGAGAAGATGGGTTGGAAACTCAGCTGTGAGAGCAGCCACAGGTCACAAGGTGCAAAGTGCTCTTTTACAGCAAGGACTGATAACCGAGTGGCCTTGTCAAATAAGGAACCTGTTTCAACAGCAGCAAAACCTCCAGTAGCTTTAAAACATGATCATCTCTGTGGGATGTTTTCTCTGTTGGTGACATCAGTGCCCTTTCCACAGCTCTGTTGACCATCACTGAGGCAGTGTCCCAAGTGGATCTGAAGGGATGGTGCTGCAGAGGGCAGAGCACGCTCTTCACACCTCACCCTTCCTACCCAGGCCAGGATCCTCTTCCTTCCCTGCTGCTCATCTCACCCTGTAGTGATGCTATTCAACTTATTGTCAAATAATAAGAGAAAGCTATTCACTTCAATTTATTTGTGGTTTAGCAACTTTCCTCCTTTCTTTGGTTAGTTTTCTGCTGGTTTAGCAAGCTCAGCTCACCCATCAGGGCAGCAGGTGAATGCCAGAAATGGTGCAAGACAAAAGCAGGGAGAATGCGTGGTTCAGAGTGGCGCTTGCACAGGGAACAACAGCTGCAATTAATTATTAATGCAGCTCTGCTTGTCTTCTCTAAACTACTGTCTTAAAAGCATATCTTTTGAAAAGGACACCTGACCTTGAAGATTAAAGATTTACCATTTGAATTTATCTTAAATTGGTCTTTTTCTGGGCTGTGTCTGTTCAGATTTGGGAGTTTGGGGGTTTTTTAAGTTGGTACCTACAAACTGTTGACATAACTGGATTGATATATTGCCAGCCATATCCTTGGCTACATCAAAAGCAGCATGGGCAGCAGGTTGAGGAAGGTGATTCTCCCCCTCTACTCCATTCTCAGGAGACCACACCTGGAGTACTGCATCCAGATCTGGGGCCCTCAATATAATAAGGACATGGACCTGTTGGGGCAAGTCCAGAGGAGGCCCACAAAGAACGATCAGAAGGCTGAGGCACCTCTGCTGTGTAGACAGACTGAGAAAGCTGGGATTGTTCAGCCTGGGGAACAGAAGGTTCTGGCAACACCTTGGAGCACCTTCCAGTACCAAGGGAAGGTGCTGGAGAGGGACTTCTACAAGATCATGTAGTGACAGAAAGGGGGAAATAGCTTCAAACGGAAAGAGGGCAGGTTTGGATTAGCTATTAGGAGAAATTCTATACTGTGAGAGTGGTGAGGCACTGGCACGAGTTGTCCAGGGAAGCTGTGGCTGCCCCATCCCTGGAAGTGTTCAGGGTCTGGTTGGGTGGGGCTTTTAGCAACCTGGTCTAGTGGAAGGTGTCACTGCCCATGGCAAGTGAGTTGGAACTGGATGACTTTTAAGGTCCTTCCAATCCAAACCNAGCACAAGAGTCCAGGTGGACCACACCCAAGATGAGCCCTGAAATGGTCACAAAATGGACACCTGATCACAAGGTCCCACACTTTTATAAGTTCTGGTCCATCAGCATATTAGAATCAATTCTCCAACCATAGCTTCAGGTTATGAAGCTCCATCCTCCTGGGTTTTTCTTCTCACTTCACTGCTGTTTTGGTTCTTGGGCCTACTCTCACTCTACTGTGAAGAGACCTCAGTAGCATTTAATATGAAACTTAAAGCTACCCACTAAAACAGCACAGAATCTGAAAAATATAAAAGCTAAAACCTAAGACATCACAGCCATAAAGAGGGATGAGGTAAAGAGTAGGTTTTAATGTGTGAAGTAAGCCTGTTTAAATTACCAAAATATGCAGAAAGTCTAGAAGACGACTCTAAAACTTTACTGACTGATTAGGATTAAAGTAAAAATTGTAAATTACAGAAAATGAGATTTAAGTGGGGGAAAAGTGGTGAGGACTGCTGGACTGCGTGTCCAGAATATTGCCTTCTGCAACACTAAATTCAGGAGAGAAGAGATGACAAGAGATTGAATACAAGTTTCTGCAAAAACTTTGTGAACTTTGCACATTACTTATGGATTGCTTTTCTTGTACATTGTCTGAGCAAATGTATTTAATGAGGCTGCACAGATGTTACAGTTTTTCAAAGGCTGGGGATTAGAACAAAAGAAGTAAGGAAATTTTTATGTTTAAAACTTTTTTTTAACATTTATTTAATTCTGAAAGTATTATTTTATAATATCCATTATTATTTGGAAAAAAGAATTCTTAAAGTCTGAAGTCATGCATGTAGTCATAGAGCAAATGACAGGCAAAAGCTGTAGTGTTTGATTCAGGAATGAAAAATGTAGCAATGAAACCTGTGTTTCTTCAATGCATGGAGATGACTTTAAAATGTGTTTTCTGCATGTCCTTTTGTATGCTCAGATAAATCCACTCTGGACTATTTTTGAGGTACATGTCAGCAAGCAATTAAATACTGGTTTGACGGTTTCAATCAACTTCTGTGCAACTTGCAGCACATTTCTGCAGTGCTGTCAAAACACGCATACCCACAGGACATGAAAATTATGTGAATTTAATTTAAATCTAAATCACTGATTCTAATGTGAGACTAATTGAAATAAACCCTTTATTATCAGTTGAATTAAGTCAGTAAGAAATACCAACTAGTACCTGTGATTGTGGAATTTCACAGCTAAGAAATATAATGTTGAGGTGTTTGTGAAGGTGTGCTCAGCATTGTGCACATCAAGCCTGTAGGTAGTTAAAGGATACATTTGAGGGCCTGTAACACCTTAAGGAAGCAGTGTGTATATGAGGACAAAAGTAATAAACTTCAGAAACCACTTCGAGGTACAAGAGCATTGCTCCTATAAGAAGTATTATTTTTGTGTATTTTACTTGTGAATTCACTAACTCTTTGTGTAACATTTGGCATTATTAAATTAGTAAATATTATCAGTAAATGATATTAGTAAATATTATTTTTAAATACTCAAAAACTTTAAGAGGCATACAGCAATGGAAAAAGTTGTATGACAGAAGTACTGAAAGATGCGTTGTCTCCATGAGCTCACTAGAAGAATTCAGGTTTAAGAGTAGGAGGGCTGTGTGTTCCTGGTTGGGTTAGTTTCATTGGTAATCCTAGAAGTACCTGAGCATGGTGTGTACCTAAGTAAAGTACCTGAGCCACCTGCAGTGGTTCTGCTGAACCCATGGCACTGGTGAGGTGCCCTAGTGTTTGAAGTAATTTATAAGCAATTGAGAACAAAGACTGGGTTTAACGTGATTGTACAATATTAGTTCTTTTGGAAAGACAATGGGATCACTTCTTGGTACTTCAACTTGCCTAGAGAGTTTAGGTTTGAAGGTTTACAGCAAGAAAGCTGTGTCCAACTCAATATGGAAGCAGAACTTGTTCTTAATTTTGTTGTTAGGGTAGCTTATCTTTAGTAAGACAAACTGGTCTTTAGGAACCCCTAGGGGGTCTGACCAAAAAACAAGAAATCCTGTGCTATACATTAAATTAAAACTTTCTGAAAATGTGATGTTTTCCTAAGAAAGCAGAGAGTAGGTTGTATTTTCTTACGCTGTTAGAAGCTAATTTTAAAATGTGATTTGCATTCATTTTGACACCTATATGGACAATACTTTTTTGGCCTGGATAGAGAATGAAAAGGGAAAAAACCCTGTTTATCATAGATGAGTAAAGTATGAGTAGGATGGGAGTGGAGTAGCTGTTCCCTGCCTCAAATATGGACAAATGCTGATACGTGGAGAGGATAAGCAGAAAAAAAAAAAGGCACTATCTCAGGATATGGATATATCTCAGTTCTTCTAGGATTTCCCCAAAATAACAGTCTAATTTACAGATTTAAGAGTGAATTGTGCAGGAGTTAAGCACTCCTCAAGTAAACCAGTGTTCCTCATTTTTCCAAGAGATTAAACAAGAATCCAGAATCCCATGGGGTTTCTGGAGGAGCTGCTGTGAAAAGTTGGGATTGCTGAGGCATTAGTCTCATCTGTAAGGTAATGTAAGCATAACTGAGTGTCTGTCAAGCACCACTTGTTAGTCAGAGCTTTGTGCTCTTCCTCAGTACAACAGTTTGATTTGTTTATGAAGGTGTGTAATGCTTTAAGAATAAAAGGATTGTCTTATAGGCCACAAACACAGGCTTGTAAAGTGTGGTTCTGAAAATGGATCAGATGCTTCATATGTTGGAGTTGAGTCAGGATAATTGGAATTTTTAGAAATCTAGGTCCCCATCTTCTTTTCTGCTAAATATGGTTTAGATATCTGCAGAAATGATCAGCTAGAGGTTCAGAGATTCTTCTGAAATTATCTCCTCATGCAAAATCAATACAATTTTGGCTTTGTCAAGCACTCTGACTTGCATTTCTCTAACAAGCCTCTTCTGTCCTTGGGTGCTGAAATATCCATGGTACTGAAACATAAGAAACCTGATTTGGGGTTCAGAGTGAGATTAACATGCAGATACAGAAAACCCCAAAACACTTCATACAGTCATATGTTAAATATACATGCTGTATTCTATTGGGTGTTCTATTGGGTTAAAGTTTTTTGCCTGAAGTCACTTCTGGTTTTGCATTGGCTGAATTGCCGAGGCTGTAGCCTTGTTTCTAGATGGGAAAAAATCCTGCATGTTGACCTACCTAGCAGTTATTTTAGCACAATTTTAGGCCTGCACAGCTTTAGCAAGAAACATGTACACTCCCAACAGATTGGACTCTTGTTTCTGCATTTTAAAGTTTTAGTCCCAATACGCATCCAAGACCAGGCAGTCTCCATGTGCTGGGTACTAAGAATTGTTCCTGGGTTCAAGTACCTTAAATGTGCAAGCTGTCAGATAATGCCAGTGTCCATCAGGAAAGCACTTAACATTAAAATTTCGGGCCTCATGTTGAAAATTCTATGGGAGTATTCTGATGCACAGCATAAGAGTCACCATAAAGTGCTACTGGCATATCCCTTTTTTTCCACATGAGACACAAACCCAATTTCATCAGTCCAAAACTAACTACAGGGATTAGATATTTTCTTCTCAAGATAGGCTTAAAAACACCCTGATATCCTAACTTCATGCTGACATCAGGCAAGTTAATGTCTGTATCTAGGCTTTGGTAAGTAGGCAGTCTTATTAATGGTTTTATATTACTGCATGCATGTAGTATTACTACATATAACCAGATACACATTTATAGCCTGAAAACAGGTTGCAGAAGAATCATTCTTAGCTACTCCTTATTTCATAGCCACTTAATTAAAGCTTGCAAGATGAGCAAAGAAATTGATCCCTCACAAAAAAACCCAAAAAAAATCCTTTCCCCCATATTACTACAATGAATAGTTCTTTTAACTATTGACTAGTTCTTAGCCTTTCTGCAAACTGTGGGTTCTGTGCAGAAATTTCTGTATTAAGATTCTAGAGCTAGAAAATAATTACTTCCTGTGCTCTGTTTTCTCAATATGATTAAATGTAGATAGAACTTGTCTGTCATTTAGCACAAACTGTCTCTGTTAGTATCACATTGTATAAAGATAACTATTTACAGAAGTTAATCTATAAGGTAAATGTCTGTGGTCTTCAGCTCAGCTGTAGAAGTCCTTTCCTATTTAAATTTGTGTCTTAATATTGTTGATAAATTTCCCATTTTAGATTCAAAACGAAATAATAATCAAAAATGAAAGCATTGGTTGTCACTTCCTGAAACACTTGGTTTAGGTGGCTTATTGGTGGATCACTTGAGATGCCCAATATTAAGGTACAGAAAACTGTCAACATCCTGATTGTATCTTAAACAAAAGGTTTTCAGAAGATGGATTTTTATTTTCAGATAGTGAAAGCATTGCTTTGAATTTACTTCTGCTAGATTGTTTGCATGGTTACTTTGCATATTCCCCATCCCACTCCAAATTCTGATGCATTGTTTTGTTTCTTTATAGAAGTTAACCCTTCCTTAACATTACCCTGTGTTATATTCTAAATATTCATGATCACTCAATGCCTTACTGGCTGTTCAAGACCTCTGATATGACCTTTATCCCATGCTGAGGTGAGGCAGCAATCACCATTCACTTTGCAGCAGCCTTGCAGCCCGTGGATCCCCAGGATTATGTGTTACAACATGCTTTGACAGCTGCTCCACAGGCATGAATCTGAGATACACAGATAGGTATTAGCAGTGTCCTCGCCATGAAGTGATGGAGGTATACAACATTCCATAGTTCCTTTCAACCTTCCATTTCTCAGCTTAGCTGGAGCTTTGTACAAGCATACGTTTTTGCTGGCTCGTTTTTTCCAGTCTTTACCTATTTGTCTTGTTATTTATTTGCATGTCAATATTACTTGCCTATTATTTCTATACCTATTATTGTTTCTTCTGCTTATTTATACTTCCATGTTTTACTGTGTCTCATTATTCCTTGGCTTCAGTGATTGCCTCTTCTGTGAAGCTTGTACACCTGCAGTGAATGATTTCCTAAACAGGAATCCCAGAAAGATTCAGGGCTATTTTGTTAAGGTAGGCTTATGCCTCAAAAATACAGTGTTTTATTTTTTACTACAAGTCCCATGTTCAAATTAAATTAAAAACAAAGCAACCAAACAAAGCCAGAAACCAACTGGTTATGCACCTTCAAAGATCTGTTGACTAAATTTCTGGGCTCCTTTTTTGGGTCTAGTGAGTCAGGACATCTTGAATCCAGTTCTCTCTTCTGTCCAACTGAAATCACTGCCAGAAGGAACCACACAACCCTCTGAAGAGCTTACTTACTGTAAGTAATCTTTGAGAGTTTTGGTTCTGTTTTCACACTCCCTGTCTTCTTCCAATGTCTCAGGCAGAAGATTCTGTGATTAAGATAGAAACTTGAATAAATTTGGGCCATTCCTGCTGCTGCCCCACTGGGATCCCTGCAGATCCCTGCATAGTCAGGAAGGTGCACAGCCAGGAAATGCAGTATTCCAGAGAACATCTTCCAGCTTAATTTCCTAGGGAACACCACTCCATAAATGTGTTCAAATATATGGAATTTAATCCTGAAACATTGTAAAATACCTTGCAGTGTGAGCTTACATTTGTTAGTGTGTTTCAGGTTGGACACAGCTGTGAGAATCAGTTTGCATTTAAACTGTGGTCCCATGCTGGTCTGCTGCAAATTGCTGGGTTTGGCTGGGTTTAGTGGACAAGCCAACAACTTGGCTGCAAGAGGAGTTGCATGTATGTGAGAAGAGCTGAGTGGCTGCCCATTTAAATATAGTTGAAACAAATTACTTGTAATGGTATCAGTTAAACATTAAACATACTACCATTCCAAATCTTGAGTTATGCCAAAGGAAGAACTTCTGGTTAATGGGGAACCCACCATTTCCAGCTGCAGTCAGCTGGCTGAGGGTTTGGCACAGGGATGCTTTAACACACAGAGCTGTGCCACAGCAAAGCTCAGCTTGTTCACTGAGCTTTTTATTTTAGGTGGTGACACCATAGCTCTGATATCTGCATACTTGTGAGTATGGAGTACTTGTAAGAAGAAAAATAGGTGATAAAGATCTTTGTGTTTATCCAGCAGCTAACAGGATCTTAATCCTTGGTCCACTTGTACCCCACTGTGTAAAAATTAAAGATAATCAGATCCTCAGAAGCTTAATTTTTTATCACCAGTTACCATACATTATTATGTGGAGTTCAGAACCTGAGTTTGGCGTTAACGTGGACAGTGTGTGTATCCTTGCTGGCAGTGGCTGAAGCTGTGGCACTGTTGGTCGAAGGACTGACTTCCCCTAAGCCTTCCAAAACTAAATTAGAAGTTTGACGAGTTCTCAGGAGAGAAATCGTGTGGCAAGTGAAACGAGTTTTTCATTTAACTCTGCCGATCGTGACCTTTCGCTGTTGGGGCTCTCCCTGCCCGTCGGGTGCGTGGGGACGGTGCGGAGCAGACGGACGGGTGTCGGCGGCGGGCGGCGGCGGGTCCGGGAGGGGGAGCTCCGGGCCCGCTGCTCTCCCGCTCCGGCCCTCCGCTCCCGGCAGCCTCCCGGCCGCTGACGGCGCCTGCGGCCCGGCGGCCCCGCCGAAGGACGGCCCGGAGCCCCGCAGGCGAAGCTGTCAGCGCGCCGGGGGAAGGTGCTGCTGGCGGGTTTGCGGCGGCGGGCTGAATGTGAGTGAGGGTCGCTGCGGATCCTACCTTGCTTTGTTGCTGCTGTGCTCGGGCGGCGTGAGAAACCCGGAGCAGGAGCCGCACGAGGTTGTAGGACACAGCTGTTGCTGGAGAAAAACATCCGCAGCCTTACATACCTGCGGTGCGGAGGGAGGTGACACAAGTTTGAGGGCTGTCGGCAGCACCTGCGGTGTCCGGGGCAGCTGAGGCGTTCCGGGGTGCAGGGATGGCAGCCAGCCCCCGCCCCGCTCCCGGAGCGCTGAGCCCGGCGCAGGAAGCTGAGCGCAGCCCTGGCCTGCGGGACTGAGTGTGCCAATGCCTCTTGTGCCCCGGAGGCCTTTTCAAACGGGCCTAATGGGTCACAGAAATGTAAGTGACAAATCAGGTACAGGTATATGAAGGACGGCAGAGAATAGCCGTTCATTACTTTAGCAAAGAAGGACAAAATAGATTTAATTATGAGTATTTTAGGCTCGGAACAGGAAGTGCCAATACTGAAACTTCATGCATAACCAGAACTTTGACCCTTGGTTATCTGTACTGTGATTATTTTTACTTTTTTTTTTTCCCAGCTATATCAACATGCTGTTGTGCAGATATGATAGTTCATGTTGCTTACAGTCTTGGAATCTAATATAGTCTGTGATTTTTATTTTTATCTGCACAAATCTACACAAATTATTGCAAAGATTTTTAGCTTGAGAGCAGGCTCTAAGCTCCATTTGCTGCAGCCTCAGAAAGGTTAAAGAAAAATGGATGCAGGTAACTAGAAACTTAGCAAGACATATTTTCAAGAAGTCACCTTGATTTCTCCCTTAAGTATGTGTTTGTATGTTCTGTGTTTTGTTTTGCCATATTTTGGTTATATTTCATGTGTGGCAAAGTGGTTAAAAAAATAATGCAAACTATGATTACATTGGCAATGGATAGTGTTTTAGAAATACATATTTCCATGGAGGGTTTTTTAAAATTTTAATTAATAACATGACAGTGGTACCAAACTAGTTTAAAAAAAATATGCCAGTGGGAAACTGCTGACTCTTGGATTAGCAACTGTCAAGTTCTTTATGCTCTGTTTTATATTTATTCCATAGAGCTTTTTTAATAAAGAACATGGCAGTTGCTGAGTGTTTGCTTTTGGAAATCTCAATATGGCTCTAAATGTCTAAGCTCAAATTATTTCATTTAAAAAAATTAAATTTCATTTAAAACTTTCATGATACTGAATTATTCTTTAAATATATCTTATTTCTCTTAGTGTGCAGTTCGTGGAAAGAGAGGGATTACCTGCAAGCTTTAAGGGCTAAATAGTATCAGGTTTAATGTCGGCATTACCGCTTTACCTCTGCTATGCTGTGGTATGAATTACAGCTGGATTACTTGCTGTGTGCATGGATTACATTCTCCCTCTCTTTGTTCTAATGGACTTAAAAGGAGGAAAACATAAAGTTCTATATCTGTTACATTTTTCTAAATGGTTATAAGTCTAAGTGACACAAGAAAACTTTATTAGACTTTTCAGGGGAAAAAATAAAACCTGCTTGTTTACTTGAAACCAGTGTTACCTGATAGAGGTGTCTGTCTAAGTCTGTGAAATACTATGGCTGCTAAATGAGCTCTGATTTCTGTAAAGCGAGAAATATCCCGAGGTATCTAACCAGTGTTTCTTGGTATTTAATTAAAATACAAAACCAGCATAGAATGATTTCTTTAAAACTCACTATGTACCAGGTAATTATAAAGAGGAAAACAGAAATCCTACAGAAGTAGTCCATATAATTCTAGCGTTTAATAATTTTACAGTTAACCAGGAAGGGGTGGGAGAGCATGTAATAATTGTAACTCCTAAACTCCTAATAAGAGAGAGGTTCCTGATACAGGATGAATCAAGATTGCTTGTGAAAGAGGGCTCAGCAGGCCTTTTTCAGTGTATTGACTCGATGAGGCTACATCTGGAGACAACAATACACACTATACTTGCAGGGCAAGAGCAGCCTATTCTAGGAAGTAAATTCTAAAAGAGTCAAGGTTGTATTATACAATGTGCCTGGTCTCCATCAATACACTGTAATTCAACCATGGATTAATACCAGATTGAAGCCAAAGGTGTGCCAGGAATGTTTTGAAAGGGAAGAAGAGCAGAAAAAGAAATTGCATCTCTTTTTGGTTCACAGTAGGACTGCAGCTGTAACATGTGATGCCTGATGCCAGCTGCCACACTTTGCTCTGGGGCCTTCAGGCCATAAAAGTTCACTGTCCTTTTGTAAGAGCCACCTCTAATGTTCTCTGAAAGTGTTTCATAGTCTGTTGCTAATCAAGTTCTTGGCTAGAACTGGTATCTTGGAGTGGGAGGAGCAGTTAGGGAGCAGAAGGTTTATGTAAGTGTGGTTGGCATGTATGTGCTTGACAGATATGCAGCCGATTAGCTGGAAGTTACAGGCTGAAATCTACTGTGGCAGTAGCCCCTGATACTTTGGTATCTTTCCGATACTTTGAGCAGGGCAGTGAGTTTTTTCAGTGAGTGCATGATTTAGTGCAGTGGTTTTGTTTTTGTGGTCTTCCCTAGTTTGATGAGGCTAAGAGGCAGAGGGGAGTGTTGACCTAATCTTGTTACAGTAAACAAGAGGTAAAAACTTCTAAAGCTTCTCTTGATGTGATTGTTGAATGTTTAACAGTCTTTTGTTCCCGGTTGTTTACAGTAATTGAGTCTTTTCCCTTCTAGTGCTTGTACTGCTGTCCTCAATAGTGTGTATTCCAAGATAAATATCATGCACGAGACTTGCAAATACTGTACAGCAGAAGATGTGTTCTCTGGTTTTGTTTGCTGAATGTTACATCTTCCAAAATATGTTAGTCCCTAATACTGAGAATAGACCTCATGTCCTTAGGTAAAACATCAAAGACAGGCAGCAGACCTTTTGTAACTGCCACTGCTATCACCTTTTAGGCAGCAGTCATTTAGGGATCTGAAATATAAGGAGAAATAAGAACAAATAAAACTGCTAGAGTTCTCTTATAAGTAATACCTATCATAATGAATGTGCTTTGTCTTTTTCCTTGAATTGTCTTTTCAATGAATTGTCTTTTTCCTTGAATTACTTTTTTTTCAGATCTTAAGCAACTTGGAGTGTCAAGGAATTTGGCACTAGGGAGGAGGAAAGGAAGAGGGATAATAAGGTTGTAGATTTAGGACCTGCAGATTTCCTGAAGTGTTACAATGATCTTCTGATGGGATTGATAACCCTCTTCCTCTATCTCATCCTGCACTCAGTGATCCTCTCTTTCTAGCTATCATTTAAAACTACTTGAGCAGTTCAGTGTAAATAAACCTTTTTCTCTCAATATTTAGATATTTAGGCAAATCCCAGGGATGATAGCTCATGGTTAGTTTTGGTTCACTTCTTAGCCATTGCTGGTTAAATCTGTTGTACTGTCTAGCTAACAATTGGCAGACTCAGCAGAAAGCTTTAGAAAAGACTTGCTCTGTGATCCATTTGCCAAATACAGTGTTTAGTTCCTCCTCTGTAATCAAGCTGGAGTCAGTTGATTATAGCTGAGATTTATCATGCCAGTATCCTGCTTGTTGTTCTTTCCCTGTCTCTTTGGTCAAGTGATTCCCATTGCTGGAAAAAAAGAAATTGAATCTCAAATTCTTCCAATTTAAAAGTATCTCTTGTTACCTCTAAACAGTAGGATTTCTTTCAACTATAGAACATGGATTTGATGAGAAGGGACAACTTCCAGAAGGTCGTAGTTTCTTTTGGAGTTTGCTGTCTCCTGACAGATGGAGAAAGGTTTCAGTCCTTGAGCAAGAACACAAATAGTGTGATTCAGAAGAAGCAATTGGTAGGTAAGAAATGTCATGTTGGATTTTTCCCATTTCCTTCCCCTTTTTTAATCTACCTTTGTATTTCACTGTCAATTACACTTCTGGCATTGTGACCAGTGAAACAGCTTCAAGCTGAGTTGATCTTGCTGTGGCTGTGTTTTTCTTGAAGTTAGAAAAGTACTTGTTTTAAACTTTCCCTCACTTAAAATATCTGGCTTAAATGACTTAACTTTAAATCGTAATCTCAAGTGATCTCACAGCTCAGTCCCTGTGCAGAGGCCACCCCAGCTGTGTGTGAGGTGCCTGCTGTTTGCCATGCTGGCTGGTGCCTGGCTCCTGCCTTGTCACAAGTATCTGGCGCTTTCTGCACCCAGCTCCCTGGCGGGGGCCGCAGCCCTGACGCAGAATGCAGGAATGCACGCAGCCAGCTCGGGCTTGACACTGTGCCTGAGTTAATAACATTTCTTGGGACCCAGAGCATGGGGGTAACACTGCCAGGCAGTGGCTTTGTCTGAAGTCTTTGCTATTTTCTCCAGTGCTCTTGCCTTTGGAAATGCTATACAGGAACAACAGAAGTGACTCACTTCAGATTGAAAAAAGAACTTCAGTCTTATGCTGAAAAAAGGATGCTGTGTAATTTTTGAACCCAGAATGTCCCTAGAAGTGTAGGGACATTTGCACTGAGCTGCACCTCTGCTAATGAGCCCAGCTGGAGCTGATTTGTTTCTGAATCTCTGGTACAGATAATCTGACCATGGATAATTGAGTGTTGACTCTATAAATAACCCGCTTTGAAATCCTTGTCTTAAAATTGTTTTCTCTTCTTCCTGTTAGCTTCCAAGCTTACTCTCTGTAGTCATTTCATGGCTGACCAAGGGTTACTCTCACGTCTTGGCAAACATATGTCCTATTCATGTTTTCCCACCTGAAGTGAAATGTTACACCAAGCATGGGTGAAACCAGGTTCTAGCACTATAAAAAGCCAGCTATATCCAAGTGGGAAATAATCATCCTAATGTTTTTTTACATGTGCTCCAATTGGCTCTTGTGGTTTAAACCAAAAATGACTGACATGCACGAAACATTTGATACCTTGGAAAGATACTTACTGCATGCTTCTTCTCTGTTACATATATAATAGTTAAATGTCTTCAGGTAAAACTGGTTCATTTGTATGGACTTACTTCAAGTTGCACTTGTAATCTTCTTGGTTTGTTTGCTTACTGTCCATATTAAAACTCACAAGAATTGTTCTGACTTGAGCTATGCCTTGTTTCAATGAGATTGTTTTTCTATTAGCTTATAGAAGTAATTATAGAAAGTAATTAGAATACCTCATAGGAAAAATATCCTGTGTCATCAGCTGGTGAGCACCTACACTTTTTTTTTACCCAAAGTTTTTCTAAAATATGATATGTGTGTGCTTCTGAGAAGTTTAATGGAAAGTTGGAACCACCCCCACTGGATGACAGGTTGTTCAGGGCACTGGAAGTGGGAGAAGGGAAAACAGAATTGCACAGCTGTGCTGTCACAGCAGTTCATGCACCTTGGTAGGTAGTTGTACTGGAAATCACCTGTCTCTTTTCCCTGTGTCATTCCTGACACATTATTCTATAACAGAGGCAACATGAATGGGTGAATAAACTTGGAGTGCTTTAAATTAAGATCTGCACTCTGATGGCTGTGTGGCCTTGGAGAATGCCTTTCTTCACACAGAATCTGAAACACTGACCATGCTTCAACAAACCTTGGAAGATTCAACTTGGAAAAAAGTGAGCAAATACCTATCAGAGAAAAAAATCTTATATATATATATAAAATATTTAATATTGTAGACATAAAAAACTCTCATTACAAGCAATGATGTGAAATTTGTTAAATTAGGAATGGTTTATCCAAAAGAACTGATTTGTAGTATGAGAAGTGCGTTGCAGTTATGAATGGTCAAGAGGTGCATGAAGAGACAGGATATGAAGTAGTTCTCACTTGGACTCTCAGAGGCTGAATTGCATTTATTTCATTCATGTACAGTTAGGTCTGACTTTCTTTAGTTTGCACAGTTAGAAATCATAAATTATGCAAGTTAAAGTGAAAACCAACTTTAGAAATAAGAAACTGTACATAAATGTAGAACTAAAGAGTTTTTTAAAGAGAGAGGAACAGATTAAAAAGTCCTACAAACCCACTTTTGGATTTGGGTATGTTTTTCAGTGTTGTCTCTTGAGTTTTTTTCTGTAGAAGGTGAAGAGTTTGCTTTCTTGATTGTAAGAGCTGTTCTATGTAATAAGTGAAACATGAGCAAGTGACTGCTTCAGGAATTGTTTTGCACATTCACTTTGGAGGCTGTGTATTAAGGGGTTATCACTTGTGGTTATTCATGCAGCATTCTAAATAATACATTTTCTTACCTCTGGCAAATAACGTGCTTGAAACATGAGTGAACTGATTTATCTAAAATGGCTGGAATGAGGAAATACTCTGAACTGACAGGCTGGTTTTGTAGTAAGTTTTGATAAAGCAAATTGAAAATTCAATTTTCAAAACAAAACAGTTTCCCTAGCTGGGCAGATCTGTATGGTTACCTGGATTTTGAAATTATGTCAGAATATTCCAAGAGAATTAATTTGATGCCTTGGAATACCCATGAGGAGTGGCAAACACAGAAAAGCAAGTAAAAAATAATATATAGATTTTAGCTTCGATTTCCTAAAATAATATTACTATTATTGTAATAATGCTACTACTAATAAAAATAATAATAGCAATAAACCTTATGTGATTGTATCTATTTTCTTTTTTTGTCTATGAATTTTTATCTCTTTGCTAATTTGGTTCAAAAATCCAAAGTTTCAGCAGTCTTGTGAAAATCAGCATCTGTGAGGAGACAGCATAAATAGTGTGGCACAGAGAGCAGTGTTCCTTCCATGTGGCAGTAGCACATTTGCAGCTTGTGCTGACAGCTGGCACATGGCTACCTGCAGACCAAACAGAGCTTATCCCATCTCTCTGGGGAGAGGG
The DNA here is from genome assembly GCA_013397295.1 of Polioptila caerulea. Taxonomy (NCBI): domain Eukaryota; kingdom Metazoa; phylum Chordata; class Aves; order Passeriformes; family Certhiidae; genus Polioptila; species Polioptila caerulea. Next base: position 292,979 of record VYXF01012142.1, on the reverse strand, counting down.
ACAAAGGATCATGGATACAGGATGAGGCTTCTGAGGGCCAAAGAAGCACAGGGTAGCCGAGATGGAGCAATTTACCACTCAAAACTGCGTCTTTTTAGAAAAAAAAAATCTATTATTTCTGTGCTTAAAAACCAGCTTGTTAAGAAATACATTGATTCACCAGGTGCTGAGTTTGGGTCCCAAGTAACAGAAAAATCCAGAATGTTTAAACAGATTCTATGCAAGTCTTGCAAAGATGTTATTCTGGGCTAATTTCAGTGAAGTTACTGTTTCTCTAGAAGTTATTTGTACAGAATGATAAAATGAGATAGTGATATGTGATCCTGATATTGAATAAAATCTGGTGTCATGTCTTTCACAGAGCCAGATGAAGAACATGTCACCTAAAAATGGTAGCCTGTTTTCTTGGAGTCATAGTACAGCATTGTTTTTTTCCAAACCACCTCAGAGTCCCATCTCACTCTGCAATGGCTTATCTTTTCTTAACAATATAAAGAAATTATATTATATATTTTTGGATTAAGTGAAACATTAAAGAAACATTAAACACTTCTAGTTTATGATAGATGAGGGAAAACATTTAATTAGTTCTTAAAGCAATAATGTACATAAATTACTTAATTTTGTTATAGTTATGCAAATATAATTAAAGATTGAAATAGAGGTACATTTTACCTCATAAGTGTAAATAAATAAAAATATGTGTCATTAGATGACCTTGGATGTGAAGGATCTGCCTGAGGAAACAGGTCTGTTACGTGGTACAAAGCATGAGAGGATAACAATACTAAATTTTCTTCTGTTTTGCAACAATCTGCAGTGTAATTATTTAAGTCAAGTGTTCGAATAAATGAATAGATGATTTGTTTATAAATTTTTACATTTAACCAAATAAAAGGCTTCACATACAAATTCACCCACAAACTTCTGATTTGTTGGCAGTATTTACCTTTGAGAGTGCTGTGGCTTGATTGCTAGAAATATTTTAGCATTTCACCTGATGTGTCTGTCCTAAGTTTAGGGCTGATAATGCATTTCCATCCTCTGAGTACAAAAATGGTGGGAATGTGGGTCAGCAGTTAGTGAGATATCAGTGCAAAAGGATGGTGAGGGCTGTTCTTATGGTGTAAGTACTGGACACAAGGTTTGAGGTGGTATTTAGCTCAGACTCTCATTTCAAGTTACCTGAGCATCTCCTCCATCAGAATGTGAAATTTCTGTGCATAAGCTTTCCTTGCTTTTCTTTGGTAGGCTGTCACTCAAAAAAGTGTGTAGCCAAGATTCGTTTGCTCTGTTACTTCTTTTTTGCCTGGAGTTTTTTGGCCTTGCTGAGCTGAGAAATATGGAGTTGAAAATTGTCATTTTTTTCTGGAGTAGCAATGTGTCAGGTGGCAAATGCTGGTTACACGTGTGGAATTGTGTCATTACAGGAGTGATGAATTCCTACTTAAGTCTTCAATTCCTTCTTTAATCAAGTTAATGCCCTAAATCATTAATATCCCCTTTTATAGCTGTAGAAACAGGCCTTGACACTACAGTTAAATCTAAGTCTTTCTGCTTAATGATGTGAAGACTGACATTGTCACCAGGGCAGGGTATTCACACTTCTATTGTTTTCCTGTCTGATACTTCAATGATACCTTAGAGCTTCATATTTATATCTCAAAATCCTTATAAAAGAAGCAGGCAAGTACCCAGAATATTCAGTTTACATTTAGAATAATTGCACTATTTGAAGCATTTTTTTGGAGTTCTATTTGACCCTTCTTTCTTTTCATGCTTTTTACTCAAGAAGAATAATAGTGTTCAAAGTGCTGTGTGTGACTCTTTATGGAATTTTGCCATTTTAAAGATATTTGGCCACATAAATGTAAAATAGTGATGGTCTAAAGATTATTTCTCATGTCTTTTATAATTATCCTGACAAATGCTATGTTATCTCATAAATAAAAGAATTTCCAAGAAAACATCAGGTTCATCCTACCGTGTTATCCACAAACACTCTCCTTTCCTGGATCAAGGAAGTAAGAATTGTGTCTTCTTCTAAATATACACTTGTGGGTTTTGCTGCTTTTAATTTTGCACTTTGGTTTATTTCTGCAGTTACTTACGTTGTATCAACAATAATAAAAAAAAAAAAAAAAAGAAGAAGAAAAAAAACCCCTGCAGCCCTTTTCAGCTCATGTTGTTCTTGGCATGGGTTCAGTTCTGGTGTCCAACTGGTAGGACCGAAACTTGGTGCTTAACAAGTGCCTGTAGTCAAAACAGTTGGTGTGTGTGAGCACAGATCTGGTATTTGCTGCGGCAGGTCATCTGCCGGATTTTTCCCCGTGTGCAGAATACCTAATCACGTTGCTGTGTTTCTCTGACGGCATCTGTGGCAATGTGAATCGCTTCACGTTCCAAAAGTACATGTTTACAGTCGTCGTAGAATCAGATTAAGTTGGCAGCCTGCTCCTCTCTGTAAGTGGCTCAGTTTACATTTCTTCTTCTAGCAGGATGTTTTGCATAATTTTGCTGATCCTACTCACTTGTAGACTTTGTGAAATGGAGAATCGTTTTAGTGGTTTTTTGTCAGAAAGCGAAGCTTGTGTTTATTGTAAATAAACACCAGCAGAACGGTGGTTATTTTAGCACTTGATAATTTCCCAATTATGTCATTTGACCTGGAATGAAGCTTGTGATTGTTGAGCAGTGTTTTATGCAGCAGACCAGTCTGGGGGTTGGAGCTGGCAGTTTATTTCCTTTGTCAGTTACAAGAAGTATCAAAATGAAACCGACTGTGCTGTTTCCTTTCCAGTGCGCAGTGCAAGAAGGGTGGAACAGTTTGCGGATATTATTTCCAAACTTTTTCAGCTGGACTTGGAATAGTGTTTTATCAAAAAAGCTGGTAAAGTTATCCTTCAATCTTGCAACATTATGCTGCAGTTTGCTAACATCAAATACAATTTTACTTTTGTTTAACCTCACATACCGGTTTTTGCTAGTGTTTTTTCAGACTGTGGCTGCAAAATGAAAGTGCTTACAAGGTGTTTATGAATTCTTGTTATGAACCAGCTGCCAGTTCCTGCAGGATGACACATTTCTGCAAGGGTCTAGGTTGTTCATTTTCTGGTTGCTGGCTGTTGCTTTTCGGGCATGTGTGGGTTTTTTTCTGTTTTGATTTTATTAGGATTAATGCCAAGTACATTTGCAAACTTTGAACTGGGATCAGTACAAGGTGGTAGGTTTCATTTACCGTTTATTGAAATTGTAAGTATACATTGCTCAACTTTGCACTGTGAAAGGCTGTGCAACAAAGCACCTCAGGATATAATGTAAATAGAAAAACTAATTTGTGCATAGGCGGTGTATGAGTAACATCTTCATCAAAATGACTGAGATACTAAATTTCATTACCATCTGCTTAAATATTGTAAATGGGGAGTAACAGTATTCATATTGTGTTAAGGGCAGTTGGATCACTTACTTTATGCTATTCCAAGTAAAAGGACTGTGAATTCAAGTGTTGTGATGAATACAAGCTTAAAGAGGAGTTTTATTATTCTATATATGTCTACTAGCAGTAAGTAACTTTCTTACCTTTCTGAGTTTTAGCAATTAAATTTTGTTTGTTTTTACTAAGTATTATACCAAGCTATAATCCATAACACTGGGTCTCTGACTTATTCATGGGTCAGCCTAAAATTGATTTTTGCTTTAGGCCTCTTGTACACAGGAAGTCAGGTCATGCTAAACAAGAGTAATGTTTCAAAATGACTCATGCTGACAAAGTTTGTGTCCGTCTTCTGACGACATGAAGGGGACTTTTCTCTTGTTTTGTTTCAAGTACTTGAAAAAGAAAGCAGTGAAAGATGACATTTCTTTCTCTATGCTCAAGCTGTATCATTACGTTTTTCTTCCATGATTGTCTGTCATATTGATGGAGAAGACACTAACTGGACAAAACTTTTCACTTGATTTGATCCATTTTTAGTAGCACATGTTGGGTGAGAATGTGGATGCAAGCGGGGTATATTAAGAAATGGGTTTTTGTTTCTAGTCCAGATTAGAGATGTCTGAAGTTTCAGGATCACATAAAGATCTTTTTTGGTAGGCAACTGCAATGTTTGACATATTTTACCTGCATCATATTTGCTGTAGTGTCATTGTGAGGTTTGCTGTGAGCTAAGTGAGTTCTTGATCTTGTGTATAAGAGTTGAGGCAAAAATTTGAAAAGAGACTTTCTGCTCAGAATGTGGGTTTGCCTCGTTTTCCCACACGCTGTGCTTGTGGCTCTGGAGCTCGTATTGCCCCTCTATTGCTTTGCTTTTTTTGCTTATGATTAGAAGGAGATGTGGCGTTTCCTGCAAAACAGCTGCTAGTATTCCCTGGTGACCCATCACAGAGGATCCAGTGGAATTACAGATTTAAAGGCAGACCTAGAGGACTTTGGCAGCTGCAGCAGAGATCTGGGGAAAGGCAGGGCGTTGCATTGTGCAGGAGGCAGGAAGGAGGATTAAAAATGGAGTCTAAGGGCATAGGAAAGAAGCTCTGGAGATTCAGGGACTGCTAGGTCTCCAACAACATGAGGACTTCACATCTACAAACAATTCAGATTTGGCTGAGAAAGCTGGACTCCATCCATGTTTCCATAGGACATGGAGAATCTCCTGGAATAGTTTAAGATCATTTGCAGTGCTACTGATGCAGAGTTTGCAGTGCGCCTTAGAACTGCATGGAGTGCTGGGCTTTCAGGCACTTGTCACTGAATAGAAAAAGTAACAGATATTTATCTGAAATAGATTCTATAGAAAGTGAGGTAATTCAGTGAGAGTGTTAAACTTTCCTCTGAGATTAATGCCATTAATACTTTAACTGTTTGACAGCAGAAGTCACATGTTGCTTGTCACTTGCTTGCAGTGGCTGTGCTGAGACAGCTGAGAGGTTGCAGAAGGATTAATGTGGTAAAGAGGATTGTAACTTTGATTGTGCTCCTGTGCTCTTTGATTCGACAGCACCTGGTATTGAGAAACAAAACAAAATATGTGTTGTTATTTATGGGTAACGTAAGCATCCATTTGGAAATACTTAAATGAATTAGAAAAATTATCGTTTAAACTGGAGCACATATTCGTAGCATTACTGAAAAGTGTGCAGAATTTAGATTAGTATCTTATCAGTGATGATAACTGGTTTTCTAGTTGCCTTGCTGCATTCTATCATTTTGGGGCAAAAACTTTCATTCTTCTTTAGTTTCATTGATGTCCACTGGCTGTGTTACTGGTGTATGTGAACAGGGACAGCCATGTCCAAATACAAGTTCACCTGCTCTACTAGATCTAGTCTGTCTACATATGAACAGCAAATGAGCATAGAAAGTGTTACACAGATAGCTGATTGTCTTCTGAATATGTTAGTGTGAGAATATTTAATTTTTCACAACTATTTGATGTGCAAATGTCTTTTACTTGCACATTAATTTATTGCATAGGCGGTATAATAGTAGATTTGTACATTATGAGTCATTCTTTGTATATAAGTAAAATAGGAACAGACAAATTAGTAAAAACTATTTAAAACAGATTTGACCACAAAGGTCAATTTGATCACCACCCTGGTTTAAGTAGTTGATTCTGACAGCTGATGGCCTTCTTTTTTTGTTATATATTCCCATTATTTCTCTGAAACATATTACCAGTGTCTAAGGGTGATTGACTACCACATACATTGTAAGGAATGAAGAATCAAGAGGCAACTTGATAAAGGAATATACCAATATTTAGTTACAATTTATGCTCTCGCCATCGAGATGTGTCTGAGAATTCTCACCTTTGTCAAATACCTTGCAACTGTGCTTGCCCAGCTTGAGCAGGGGATTTTCTGCCCCTTTGAAGTGAATTACTCTTCCAGCTCTCCACTGTGCCATACCTGCAAGGTGTTGCTGCCATCTTCTTCTGCTGACATTGAAGTGACATTAACTTTTGTGAGGAAATGCACAGATTTTACCTGTCCAAGCAATGTCTCAGAACACCTCTGGTTGTGTGGCACTTGCTATTTACATTCTTTCTCCTGTATGACTTTACAGAGGTCACAGTTTCTATTTCCGTTGTAAGAAATGTGAAGAAAAGCTGGGTAATGCTGATGATACTCAAATGTGTATTGGAATCTGTCTAAAAGGTGGAAGACTTTCTGTAGCCATGCTTTGGGGGAAGAGGGCAGTTTGAGGAGGTAAAAGGAAATGCTAATTATGGCAGTTAGTTCTGATCACAAGAATGACCACCAATCTGATGCACTCAGCTAAAATATGTCTTTTTTTTTCCTTCCCTAGGTTTTAAGCAAACAACTGCTACTTAAAGTAGTGGGATGCACTTCATTATGTTGTGTAATTACAACAGTGCCTCTTCCACCATATTCTATGTTAGAATAAAAATTCCAACATTCATGTACTGGTTTGCTCTTGGGAATTAATAAATTGAGAAAGTTGCCTTGGCAAAATGTACCAAACATTTCACTTGACTAACCAGTACAAAAAGAATTATAAAATAACTTGCTATGGCATGTGATACTTAATGACTTTAAAATATAAATTTAGATAATCAGTATCTTGAATATTCATCTTTCCAGAAGATTAATTTTAATAAGAGTAATATATTTCATTTCCAAACATATCCATAGGGCTGGTATTGATGACACAGTTTACTAGAAAGCAGGCTTAAGAAAACCAGTACTGTGGTGAAAATTGGAGTAATTAATCCTAAGTTCATAGAGTATGTGTATGGAAGATATGTTTTCTCCCAAGTTTTACTTAATATATGACTTGATTTTGTTGGTAGCATAGCAGTTCCTTTTCATCAGTCCTCAAGTAATTAATGGGAAAGTTGTAAATTTTGATTAGCCTACTTAAAATTGATTAAATAGGTGCTGAGAAAGTTGGTAAATCTTGAAACAGTAACTATTATTTAGTAAAATAAATAGTCTGTGAATGAAACTGTGCATTTCAGAATCAGATGTGTAGCTTACACAGGTGTTACCACAAATGTGAGGTGAAATGAATGTAAATCCTCTGCATCCTGCAAAGGACTTTTAAAGGCAGAGGCTGCACACTGAAGTGTGTATGGTGTGGTGAAAACTGGCAAATGATAGGGGACATTTTGGGATTGAGGATAGATACTTTTGTATTTGAAAAAAATATTAAGACTATTCTTCAGTTGCAGGAGAATCTGGAGGGAATTCCAGCATTGGTAATTAAAGCTGTGAATGTGAAGATATGGAAATGCTTGATCTTAAATAAAAAATATCTTTATTTAGTCATTTGAGATCTAATAGAAACATTTTTGAATATTTTTTTAAGCATTTCTCTTTGTTCTTGAAGTATTTGCCTATTGCAAGTTAATCATGGATGAATCCTTCTGCCACTGGCAAGTTTTTACTTGTGAGAATGCCAGACAAATTGTCATGTTTTGATTCTCTGTGGGAAAATTTTTCTTAGTTGTCCTTGAAATATCAAACTAGCAAGTGCAAGGTTGATGATGCAAATACAAAACCTTCCCATGTATTAGCAGGTCCCTAGTCCTTCCTTAACCTGCTCTTGGTTGACTGGGTGATGCTGGTCAAGCTCAAAGAGTGGCACCCACTTGGATTCTTCAAGTACTGAAGGCTTTAGACAAGGAAAAATTGCTGCGTGTTGAACGAGTCACTCCAGCTTGTCCAAAGTACTCGGTCTGATCACATTCCACTTGCTACATTTGATTACCCTGTTGGTTGTGGGTGTACCTGCCTGATCCCTACCATGATCAGGCTCTTGTTGTTCGGGCACCAGCACACTGGAGTCAGTGCCAATGAGCCCCTGCTGACCGGAAAATTCCTCTTCCCCAGCCTGTCCGTGCCACCCGCTGCTGCCTTTGGCTGGGGAGCACCGGGGCAAGCTCGCTGCAGGGTCAGCGGGCTGGGGAAAGGCTGCCTCACAACTGGGGCCAACAGGACTGTTCATGATTTACAGCAGCCCTCAGAAATCTTCTAGCAAAGACCAGCCCCTGTCTCTCACGGTATTTTGTAGTTGTGCTGAAGTTCACAGCACAAGCCTGTTGCTTGCTGCACACTGATGCAGCCGGCTGGCCAAGCACTGGCTCTTCTACCCTGGAGAAAGATATGAATTCTAAAGAATGGCCAGAACAGTCTTTTTACTTAACAATAGGAGGGATAGGACATTTATATTTTAAAAAATACTAACAACCCAAACAAAACAATTTCACTGAAGCCTTTCTGTCTTGTGTGGGGTCAGCCAGGCCTTGCTTTTTTGCAATGCTTGAGAGGCCTCTGCTGTGAGCATGAGCAGTGCTGACCTCCAGATGCCACGTTTGTTACTGAGACGTAAACTTCCTGGGTTTTTTGCACATGCCATTTGCTCTGCGTGGAAAAAACCTGAAACTTGTACCTTGAATGGTGCCTGGAAATAACCAAGTGAACCAGACAGAGCCCACCTCTCTGGAAGGGCCAGGAGCAGTAGATCTTTTGCTACTTTTCAGTTTTCCTGTTGTTTTCCTTACAGTTTCTCATTAAAATTGAAACAAGATACTCGTAAAATAAACTGCCCAATAACCGGGTCAGATGGATTCAGCATAAACTGTTATAGGAGCAATTGCTTATGTGTCAGAGAGCATTTTACTGAGTCATCCAGGCTGTTACATACTCTCCTTTCTTCTTGGCATGAAAGAGCTGGGACACCAAGTACACCTCACACTTTATTTTTCTGGTAGATTATTGCCATTCATTTTACTATTTTTTACATTTTTCTCAGAGCACTTCATGAAGCTGTTTTTGTCTGATTATCATTTGGCTTGATTACATTCACAACAGTAATAAACTGGTGTTCTTTGGAGTGATGAAAATCATTGTAACTAGCATGGAGAAGAACAATTTCCTCTTTCCTGACTAGTATTTTTAATTTTAGCCTATGACATGTTGTAAAATTCATTCTTTTTCTGTTACAGAACGAAGACACAGTTCAATGTGTAAACCTTCCCCTTCTCCAGCTTCTCCAGCCTGTAATTCCAGGACATCCCTAGTACAGATGAAACCGAAATCCTGTATCAGCGGCCATAACCCTGTCAGCAGCAACTCAAAGCCATTCAAAACGCCCAAAGACAATCTACTTACCTCCAGTAGCAAACAGCACACAGTCTTTCCTTCAAAAGTGTCACGGGATAAACCATGGTAAGTACCAAAATAATAGTTACCAAAGATGTTGGTGTTCAAAGTACCTCTCTATATATATCACAATCATCAAAAAAATCCATATTCTCATTTTACCTAAGTTGACAGTTTAAGCCTCTATATTTCTATAGGAGGAAAGTGGGATATTTTTAAATGAAGAAAAAAATTATATATAGGAAGAGCAAAAAGGACTGGAGTACTTTTTCAATGTTCTATCAAATGTGTTTTTCTAAGATGCATGTAGCAAGTGAGATATTGACCCAGTTTGCTATCTTTAGAGTCCATCTTCCATTTCACTATCAGCCCTTAAAACTGATGCTTTTGAACAGTTTAACAGGATAATTTTTGCAGAGTTCTTAATATTGGCTTAACTGATGTTCATGCAAACTTACTGGTTATAGTCGATTATCTTCAATAGCAACTGCTGTTGGAATTCATTTTGTATTTTGATAATGTTTGATTCCTTATAAGATGACAAGAAAATTCCGGCTGCAAAAATCACTATTTTGGGGGTGTCTTACATCATGTACTGTGATATATGTACACATACAGGCTTTGAGACTGCCGTGCCCATCCTCCCGTGACTGTGATGATAGCAACAGAGTTACAAAAATATATATGACAGCAGAACTGGGTCACTATTTTATCCCTTAAGAAACTGTTTTGTCTTCATTATCTACAGGAAAGATGCTTTGTGATTAGACCATTAGGTTGGTGACTTGAGATCTGGGTTCAGTTCCTGGTTCTGTTGTGCCTTGATCTCTTCAGCTTCAGTTCTCTCTCTGTAAATTTGAGATAGTGATGATTCCTTTTTCTCAAGATTTATCTACTTACTTTATAAAGATCCTTCCTTCCCTTTTATATGTAATACCTAGCATAAGAAGGTCATGATTTTAGACAGGGTTTCTGGACACAGCTGCCTTAAAACTGTAAATCATTTAATGCAAACCATTCACTCCCAAGAGCTCAAATTATGTTAAAGGCATAGCTCATGCTTTCTGCCTGAAACATGTACAAGTTGGCATGATTTCAAAGACAGCAACTTCTGCCTAGCTGTAGAATTTACCTTGCCCTGGAAAAAAAATATTATTCCTGTAAACCTGGACCTGCCATCTATTTATGGTGAGCATTGTGGGCAATTATGGTACAAAATTCTGAAAATAGGAAATCTAATTGGTTGGACTATACTCTCACACGTTAACTAGAAGAGCAGAATAGCCTCTGTCTCATCTGTGTGTGAGTACCTCATTTGCTACTTGAAACCAAATATTATTGGCTGAATAGTGACTTTTTCTTCTGAATGTTGGAGGGGAATTTTATACAAGAGAGGATTCTTTTGTAAGTCTAATTAAAAGAAAATCAGAAAGGAGTTCAGAGTATTACCACTATTGACTATAAACCTATTTCTCCTCCTGTTAGAGACAGCAACTTACATATCCACATTTTAGCAGATTCCCTGAATCTATAAACAATATCTTCCGTTCTGGCAACAGATGTCATTCTGGCAGTCAGTAAAAGCTGGAAGGGAACAAAATAACTGAGCATTCCCACCAATCCCTTTTCCCTTTATTTGGAACATCCTAAATATTTACTGATGATTAACGAGGTAGATTTAACCATTTAACAGTGTTGTACTGCTATGTTGATTGTTTGGCAATTAATATGACAGTAGTTGTACCCAAGAATTTTGTCATTCTTGCAGCTGTGCTGTGAGATCACACTGCAGTTTTGTTTTGTTTTGGGGAAAAATGAGGCATACAGTAGTTAAAGATACTGTAATTACCACATAGTAAATCACAAACCATCTGAAGTGAAGATCAATGAAATTCTCTTGCAAAATATAGTGTTAAGTGCCTTAGATTACATGACTTGTTAAAAAATAAAATCTGTCTGCTAATTATCGCAGGTTATAGAGAGCTGACAGCTGTTACAGAAGAAAATGTTTGTTCCTATTCCATTAGAGGATTATAATATTTATTTAGAATAGTAGGAAATACTCAGCAGGTCTGATTTAAGGTGAAATTATTCATAAAATTTATTATTTTTTTAAGGTTCTGTCTTCCATTCAGCTGCTGCACAAGTCATAGAATTTCTTGTCTTAGATTTTAGAAAGAAATACTCAATTGACACAGAAACATTTGTCCCAAAAATGCAGATAGGATTCATGGTGTGTCCAAATGTGTTGTGGTTTATCATCCTCAGAAGCTTCTGGGTCTTCAATGGTTTTATCTGTTGTGCTCATACTGAGCATTTATTTGACATAAGTTCTTCCAGACAGTTGTCAAATCAGCTTATTTCAGGAATTATATCACTTTAATGATTGCTTTTCAGACTTGGAACAACCTTTGTTGGGCTTGCCTGATTCTTTTGTACAGCATCTCCATTAAATTTTAGCTCCTAAAATTAGAATTTTGGGAATGGCCTCTGCAACAGCCTGTGTCTGTTGCTGTGCCTGCCTTCATGTAGATCTAACTTCTGTTGTTGCATTTGTTATCGTTTTGGTTGAGGCATTATCTTACCCATTGACCAAGTAGCTCTTTCTCTTGTTCATGTGTCCTGTGTTTTTCTAGGATGTGCTCCAGAGGTTCAGGTTGCTCCATGGCTTATGCTTTAAAACTCATGATTGGAATGATCAGATAAAAGAGATCTGGAACTGTTTCATTTTTTAGCTACTGTTTTAATACTTCCCTTCTTGTAGTTGGAATATGAACTATTATTGTGAATACATAATCCAGAAATATCTGTCAGTTCTGATTTTTTTCCCCTGTATCTCTGCCATCGTCGCTATTAATACAGCAGTGCCTAGAGATGGAGCAGAGCTGGAGCACCACTGCACTGTGCACAAGATAAATGCAAACCATCGTTTTCTGCAGTTTACAGCCAAGCAGAAGGGTAGAAACTGGGGAGGAAAAGGCCAAGAATTGGTAGAAATAGCAATAATAATGAACAAGTGATCAGAATTAGCAAGCGTAGCTCAGATGCTTATCTTTTATAAATGGCATTCCTGCAGCCAGGAGCTCTCTTCCTCATTGCTGACCTGCCCAAAGGATGCTGCTTCGCTTGCTGTGCCCCAGCACAGCTCCTGGGTGCTGCCATGGAGAATTCAGGTGCTGTGCTGCTGGAGGGTGTTCATTTCAACCTATCCATGTTCCTAAGGCAGCACAAAATTGGGGTAAGGTGTTGAAGTAAGCTAGTGCTGAGAAACCAACTGAAGCAGATCTTCTTGGCCTCCCTCCACAAAGTTTAGCCTGCCAGAAGTTCTGAAAATTAAAAAAATGAGATGGGAATGATGTGGTTTTCATCAACACAGAGAAAACGGACTCCTTCTGTAAACAAAAAAAAGGATCCCAAAAGTATACCTATGAGCAATCCTTTAAAATTTATAATGTCACTTTTCAAAGTATTTTTTATTCATCTCTTGGCCTTTATTTCTTTGTATTAGGAAATAGGATTGTTCTTACTGAGTCTAAGAAAGTAAAGATAGTCATGACTGATATAAGGATATCCCTATTGCAGCATGGAAGCAAAACTCTTGGACCATATAATCTAACATTAAATCACAAACATTTTGTACATTATAGAGGCAATCACAGCAATGTAGAATACATCAATGTTCTATGTTTTTAAATGTTTGTGAATTTCTTTCTCACAAATTTGAAGAATTGAATTAATGGCTGAGCTTTTAGAATTAATGTAATTACAAATGACCAAAATATAAACCCAGCAAAATCACATAATAAGAAGGACAAATAATTTTTAAAAGCCAAGAGAAAGGAAAACAGAAGTAAAAGGAGCTACAGGTATGAAAAGTCTTGTGACATACTGCAATTATTTTTCTTGCTTGCTGGAACGGACCTACAATGATCGTCTAGTCCAGCTGCCTGACAAAGCATGAGAAAGCCTTCTTTGGGAGAAGGACATGTTTCCTTATTTGAAAGAGAGAATGAGTTTCTAAAGCCTGTTGTGACCATGCACTTTGTGTAGTCCTCATTTTTGAGCCTTTTCCTGGTTCCCTTCTAATTCATCAACACTGGTATTGTACTGCTGGTCAGCAACACTGGAAGCCATATTCCAGTATCAGTATAACCAGGGACTTGTGGAAACTATTTCTTACTTGCCATATCCCATTTTTTATATAAGCACAACAATACAAAAAAACCTCATGTTGCTTATTCACTGTGACCACTAAATATTTTTGTCACTATTTTACAGTGTGTTGTTTTTTCACTACAGACTGAACAGCTTGTTATTTCATATGTAACTTTATATTCATTTGTATTAAAATCTCTTTCAGTTAATGAACTTTACCAAACACTCCATACTATTTTTTATAACTTAGTCTCTTAGTCATTTAGTTGCCCTCAATCCTAATTCTATCAGCAAATGTTATCACCAGTAATCTTGTCCTTATTTCTCAAGTCCACTGAAATTTTTGGTCATGTCAGACTTGGTAATGATGGCTAAAAATGCCCCTATCAAACACCCCTAATGAATCTAAATTTCAGAAAAACTAGATTTGAATTTCATATTGTTTAACATTTGCTTTTATATTGTTCTTATTTGTGTTTTATAATGCCTTTCAAAAACTGGAACATTTTCATAGTTATCTTTGTCAGCTTAACTGGTAACCTTATCAAAAAGTGAAAGCATATTTCTTTGCCAGAATCTGATCCTCAGCAAAACCATGTCAACTTATTGTTTATCAGTTTATTTTCCAATATTTCTTCCAAGACACTTTGATTTGGGTTTTTAGCATGGATGCAAGAGCAGCACTCAGCTAGTTTCTCTAAAATTCCAAGATTAAATTAGAAATTAATATGCTGAGACACAATATTGCTCCAACTCTTTTGGAACCCATGGATACATTATGCAGATTCCCTTATGTAAAAAGATAAAAACTAACCATTATTTTTCAACTGGCTCTTTGCACTTACTGAAGGAATCAAAATGCATTTTTATCTGACTGGAGAGTTATCCTATTTCCTTCTTAGTGCTGAAGAAATAATGACTGTTTCTGACATGTTTCCTTTGGTAGTAACTTTTTTTGCCTTTTAGGTAGATACTGCTATTCTTACTAGAGTTTCTTTTGTCAAAAAAAGTAAACTTGTCTTTACTGAATACAGATCTTTTTCCTCACTTTTTATGTTTGTTGCATGCTGTTTTTTCTAATTGTCCCTTTCAACAGCTATCTTTAAAAAAATCTAAACAAGCTTATTGTTCAAAAACTTATTTTAAAATACAGTAAATAAGCCTAAAAACCTGAGTTTTCTTTTTCTAACAAGCTTTTGAAATAAATCCTCATTTAAATAAAATTTTTTACTCAAAAAATTCTGCTTGGGAAAAGAATTCTTTCTAACCATCAAATATAAACATTTGTGATTTATTTACTTTTTAAGACCTTAGTAGTTGACTCCAGTCACTGGTCCTGTGGACTTTCCAATTTGCTGTTTGGTTATAAATTCATCTTCATGTGTTATGCTAAGATTAAGACAGAGGTCCTCACTGCTGAAGGCAGTAAAAGATAGAGAAATATTATAATTTGTATCTTCTGAAATCATAAATAGTTTACTATAGAGTACCAGGAATCCTATAGAATGTGTATGTCCACAAGTACTGGAGTATATTTCTCTTTTCTTCTACACTACAATGAAATGCATCATGAAGGTTGACTTGTTGATCTGTAACAAAATGAAGCAAAAATCTTCCCTCCCCTGGGCATTTTCATTATCACCATGATCCATCCATATGTACCCTAGGACATATGCAACTGAACACTGCGAAACAGAGAAACCATGCTCATTTTTATTACCAATATTTCACTACTAGACCAGATAATACACTTGATTTTTGCATTGAATATCAATATTTTGAATTAAAATAGCTCTTAGACACTGGGCATGAAGATATGCTTTTATATAGTTTATGTATAGTAGAACTACTTAATGTAAAATTCTCCTATCTTCAGAAAATGTAGTTGCCATCTGTTTAAAGGCAAAAACAAAATAATTCCTATGCTGATATGTTACAATTTTTGCTGGCCATTTAACATAATAAATTCAGAGTAGTTTAAAAAAGGAGAGGATCAAATCCTCCCTTTCATAGCTACGTATTTGCATTCATTGAAATACTTAAAACAGTTCTGATTTTGTGAGTAAGGCACAGTTTTTTACATAATTACTGGCCAGTGCTCTACACTTTATTGCAGTTGCATCTATATTCTGACTAGCTGCTACGTGTATAGTATCACAGGAGATAGAAGTTTTATATCATTTAATTCCAGCTCCAGAAGATGTCTTGGTGTCTCAATCATCTTCATAGTTGTGTATACTCATTATTTATATCAATGTTTGTGCATTTTCCTACGTTAAAATACCCTTAGCAAAAGGTTTATCATCTTCAGCAGCTGTGGGGAAACAGAGGTTTGTAGGAGCCCAGGAGAGCCAAGACTTGAGTTAGTTTGGACCCTGCTTCGATGTTTCCAAAGTGTGTCCCATGGAGAATGCCATCTCAAAGTCATCTTTTTCTGATTGTGAAAACTCACCTGTTAAACATTCCTTCTGTAGAAAGGTGCAGGAAAGGTGCCATTTTTCAGACACAAAAGACTGAAATTATGTGTGAGTTGTGAATGTGAATGGGGGGATGTCCTTAACCATACATGCATTATGTTATATTTTTTGTTTGGGTTTGTTTCAGTAGGGGGCATATAATTTACATATTAACAGGTAGTCACAAAATATCCAGTTTTGGAGTTGTTGAGTAGATAAAAAGCTATCACTGGATATTTCCTCATGCAGCTAGAACCCAGAAATGTTAAAATACTGTTGCAGCTGAAAATCATTTGTCTCAATCTTTTTTGCTGCCAAATTGAGAAGGTGTCATTTGTTAATGTCACAAATACACAGGGGTGGTAGTAAAGTTAGAGTAAGTTAGTTACTGCAAATTTTACTCTGAAAAGGGCCAACTAAATTAATAATAATATGGAGAATTTTTATTTTTAAGTGCCTAGGATTTTATTAAAATACATTGTAGCAATGCTCAAGTCATTAAGGATTTTAATACTTTTAAAGGGACAGCTGTTAAGATTTCTATGCTTAAGATCCCTTTTCTTCTTGTTTCCAGAACTTGTGTGTCATTTAGACACATCTGAGCAAATGAATTATTTTTATGTTTGTTTTAAAATATTAATGTTATTAGCAAACTGCTTTGTCATCATGGTGAGTTTAGTACAGCATGCACATAACTGGTATGTTCTTGTGTTAAAGGCATCAATCCCTGTTTGTAAGGGGTATGTTTTTCTTAGTACCAAATACTGATTTTGCTTATGAATAGTGGGGGATTGGATCTTAAAAAAAAATATAAAGGTTCATTTTCATAATTCTCTACGTTGCCAGGCTTTACAGATGCCTGGCTTTGTAAATGCTTCATTGAACAAAAATAGTCAATACTGATACCAAGTATTTCATTTTAGTCTGGTCTTAAGATACTGTGTCACTTGCATTGAAATTTTTGTATCTGCAGAAAGGGATTAAGTAACAGTAAATCTTTGGAGCAGAAAATACCACGTGAATATTTCTCTTTGATCTTGCAGCGTTCCTGTTCCAGTAGTCAGTCTAGAGAAAATTCCTAACCTAGTGAAGGCAGATGGTGCCAATGTTAAAATGAATTCTGCAACCACTACCACCATCACTTCCTCCTCCGCTTCTTCATCCACCATACCTGCTCCAACTTTGGTTAAATCTGGTTTGACATCCAAGTCAGTGCCACCATCACCAGAAAAGATTCTGAATGGCAAAGGAATTGTAGCTCCATCAATAGACAAGAAACACCAAAATGGCACTAAAAGCAGTAACAAGCCTTACAAAAGACTTTCAGGTAAGTGATGTTGTAGTTCACTTTTTGTGGTAGTCTGTTTTTCTTTGTTAATGCTTCTATAGCTCATAATGCAGCTAATAAAATGCTGGGTTTGGTTTGATTTTTTTGCTGTAAGATGCCACATTGTATGTATGAAAATGAAAGCTTTCACACTCTTAGCATGTGTAAAGTATTTTCAAAGTACACATTCTGTTTAACTTGAAATTACTGGTCAACAGGCCAAATATATTTTTTTTAGGAAGTAAATTCATTAAAACAGAAAGGCAGAAGACTTCTTCAAGCCATTATGAGATTTGAGTCTGTTTAGAACTAAGGGAAATGTGCCTTGGTTGGGTGACTTTAGTTCAGTCATGATCAAGCTGAATAGATTTAAGACATCAGTTTATCCTCCAAGTCATGATTTTTTAAAGACTCTCTTTTTTTGTTTGTTTGTTTGTTTTAGATATGAGAAAGTTCTTAAGGAGATATGGAAAATGCTGGGGAAGTGTTAAAAGTCATCATTTCCCTTCACCCCTCTCCCCCTGCAATTCACATATGAGTGCCATGTTTCTAGCATGAGATCTTGATCTTTCTGAGGAAGACAGGACAGTGGAGTTGAGACAATGACATTAAATGGGAAATGCCCTGGATGGCCTTAGGCAGGGTAGTTTTGAGGAGTAGGTCCCTGTCCAAACCTGCCACCAAAGCACAGAACACCACATTGTGGGAGGGCAGAAGTTCTGTTAGAAAGGTTGCCATCCACTGGGAGGAAAAATTTTCCTTGGAGTTCGCTAGAGGTGACCAATGCCAGCTGTTGGGCAGTAAGGAGAGAATTTACCCCTGAAAAAAAAACCAAAACTTTTTGCTCTAAATGAAAGGAAACAAAGTGTTTTGAGGGTTTTTATTTTATGTTTTTTTTAAAGCAAAAGTAACTGACTCAAGTTTACAGCCGAAGGAGCTGTGCAGGGTCTATTCATCAGCTGGCAGTACTTTGTGACTCGGGCAGGAACTCCTTGTGTGTACTGAAAGGCTAATTTTGCTAATGGCAGCATGATCCGCATCAGATCGGCACTTTGGCACAAAGTTAGTTCGCATCATTTCTGAATGTGCACTAGTGATGAACTAGTATAAGTTGTACAAGATAAATGCTTTCATTTCCAGTTAATGAGTACGT
The DNA here is from genome assembly GCA_013397295.1 of Polioptila caerulea. Classification (NCBI taxonomy): domain Eukaryota; kingdom Metazoa; phylum Chordata; class Aves; order Passeriformes; family Certhiidae; genus Polioptila; species Polioptila caerulea. The sequence goes on along the minus strand of VYXF01012142.1, from coordinate 274,759 downwards.
CCTATTTTTTGTCTGAATATCAGGTTTATTTTTTTCATTTTCTCAGCTTTGGCAGTCAGCCTGTGGTACTGCTACCTTGGCTGGGTTTCAGACCAGTGTGAGGTGTTTGCTAGGGCTGTGTGGGGCATGGAACAATGCCATTGCCTGAAAGGATTCAGTACACTGATTGCTTTCTTAACTAGTTAAAGGTGGCATAACAGAAAACAGCTATCATTTATAGCTTTTCACAACATGACAAAAATGTTAAAAGAGCGTAGTTTAAGATTAGGCTTTAACCCTTACATTTCACTTTTTAAGATCCAATATATTATTCTAATAAAAACTCTCTATATTCCACAGTTATTTTAGAATATAAATTCCTTTTAACCTATTATTTCCTGTAATGGTTTAGATGCAGAATTTATCCAATTTAGTTAATCAATTAAAAATTCCTCCTTGAGCAATTGAAACTGTTAGTGGTTTTCCTCATGTCACCACTTACTACTGCAGGGCTGTGGGTGATACTTGTAAATTTTTGTGCAAGTGCTTGCAGAGGTGTGTTCATAAAGAAGAATCAGTTATGTAGGGCCTTGCTACAGCTTGCTGGCTTTTTCTGTGGAGATGGCTGTAGCACTGCTCTTTCTCTAAGCTCTGACTTGCAGTGTCTTCCAGGCTAGGGAATATGGTGGAAAATTCTGCACAGGACTGATTGAGCACCTGTATAGGCATATGTTTACTTTTAAATAGTTAACAAATAGGCACAACTGAGACTTCTTTTTACAGCTCCTCTGTCATGATCAGATTTGTGATCTGTTCAGTCTTACTTCCATTGCCTTGAGTATTGATGCAGCAACACAATAATTTAGGGATTATGCAAATCGTAGAAGTCCTGAGAGCACTGGAGATGAATTGCCTGTAGATTGTGTGTCACTATGATGTATTCCTCTCCATTATTATACAGGACTGTGCAAAGGCTGAGGAAAAGATCTTGCAAGGTCAATGAGATGATTATTTGAGATATCCCATAATTTCATTCATTTCACGTGAAAAAGATGAAACTGCAGCAAAGGGATTTGAATTTCCCTCAGTCTGCTGCCCTAGAGCTGTACGGATGTTAATTTTTGAAGCTCTCTAATAAGTTTGGCCAGTTTGCATCTGTTTCCTTCCCTTTTTAGCAACCTCTACTGTCTCTCACACCATTTCCCTGTGATTGAAGTTTGGTTTTTTCTTTTCTGAGAGCTAATGGTTGTTTGTGTGATGAATGAACCTGCCCTCTTTTCAGGAGCACTGTCCTTGTTGAGAGAGAGGAAACAGCTTGTGGAACCACAAAAGACAAGTGTGTAGCTGCCCAGCATAAGTGTATCAGTGTTTCCTAGTAGCAACTGCAAAAAAAATTTTTTTTTTCCTAAATCTTCCTTAGTTCTTGTTTCTCTTTGGGATGACATTAAAGAATGCAGATGCCCAGCTTACACCAAGAAAAACTGTCCTGTTGCAAACAGAAGTTTACGACAGCTGAGTTTTGGCACATGCTCTTGGTGAAGTTATAACAAATGCTCTTCATTTGTCCACTGAACGTGAAGCAGTAGAATCCATTCCAGAAAAACAGTTTTCTCAAGATGTGCCTGTGCACAGGGGTCTTGGGGCTTGCCACACTCCACATTTCCTAACACAGTAGTCAGAAGCTGCATTTTGTTATTGAGAAGAAGGTAGTAAGTTTCATGTAGTGTGTTGCCCAAACCAGGCATGTCTGTAGCTGGCAATTAGATGTTCATGATTTGTCGGGAGCAGCCATAAACGCTTCAGCCAGAAGTGGTTTCCTATTTGTTCAGTATTTTCTGTTTCTCAGGGAAACCATATTATTTTGTTGTTCAGTTAGTAGCAGAGGCTTCCACTTTTTCCTCTTATAACTCCTTATGTTGATTTTATCTGTATATGTTTTCCTAATAACTGGCTTTGCTATATTCAGTCCTACAAGTCTTGGTTGGGCCACTTCCTGACGAGTACCAATCTGGAGCACTTTTGATTTTTGAAGTGTTTCCCTATTGGTCCAAAACAGTCCTTGCTTGATGACTTTCAGAACACATTCCATAGCCTTATAATTGCCTTCAGGACTTTTCATTTGAAGGCATATTTATTAGTCCATACTATTTCTTTAGTTTGCTTTTTCAATTTGCATTGGAGGTTTTAGGTGGGTCATTCAGGAAACAGCAATAGGAACATCTTACACTCAAACCCCAGGAGTAACTAACTCCTGATTTCATGAGCATGTGTTTTCATCTATTAAGTAGGAAAAAATAGTTATTATATTGAGTCATACACAGCTACTTTTGTGTTTTTGTTGTGTTGTAAATGCCAAAGAAACTACAACTACCTATAACATATTTCAGTCCCTTTGTAGATTTCACCAAAAAAACCTTGTCCCAGCTGGTTTTTCCAAGCTCGCTTTTTTCTATGGCTCTGCTAATAGGTTGATAATATAACCATTTGATGTTGGCATAAGCATTTTTAAGTCTAGATAGCAGAATACATAAAACTGCTAGAAATGGTAATATCTAGAGGCTAGTTGCTGTCTAACATAAGCTATTTGTCCTTATTTTTCTTATTCCAGCTGTTCTACTTGATGTGATGCTGTCATAACATTGTAACCCAACTGTGAATCACTCTCTTCCTCTTAGCTCCCATTTGTTTGTTTATAAAGAATTTTTAAATCTTCTGATTAAATGTTGTATTTGAGTACAGGATGTTTTTTGTACCTGAATGTAACACCACTGTATAGTTAAAATAGGATTTGGCAAATAGCTTATATTCCCCTACCAAACCAAAGCAAACCAGTCTGCCAATTACACCATAATTTGTCAAGGTATATGAAGGTAATGGTAGAGGGTTTTGATGGCATAAACTTTAAAAGGGTATATATGTAGTTTTGTTACAGCTCTTAGTGCAAACCCTGAAATTGTATTAACATAACCTAAAGGAGGTGATGCTATCTGTGGTATAGAAATACTAAAATATTAATGAAATTAAATATGCATATACAACATATTAAATATTAATGCCCTTTTAATGTTAATCATGAGTAGAACTCATGCAAATGCACTTTCATAATCTCTGCAGACTTTAAATTCCATCCCTCCCTTCATGTGTGAAAATAAAAACTAACATACGTGTTATTTTATAAAGATTTAGGGGAAAGATTTAGATAAATTTTATTTTTTAAATGCCACCAGTAATCTACCATAGGTTGTTTTCTAGAGTTTCTAAGTATGTCAGAGAAATGTTGTTTAAAGCACTTGTGATACCATTTGTGTCTTAGCCCAGCTCTGGAGCCAGAGCTGCAAATGCTGTGTTTTATGGCCTCAAAGGCAGCCAGAGTTAGAGAGGGAACTGAAGTCACAGGGGTTTGACTTGGTCCTTTCTTTGGGCCACTCCACTGTAAGCAGACTTATTTCCATGAAGTCTTTGGCTGAAATCCTGCTCTAAATGGTTTTGAACATGCAAGGACAAAAAAATGCACAACTGTATAAATGATGCACATAGCACTCTTATGGGATGCTGGGGTTGGGATCAGTGGTTCAGGTTGAGCCTGATTAAATTCTAACAGGCAAAAATTATAAGCTACTCTGGTTAAAACTTCTGTAATAATCTATTTTTTTCTCATTTCCAATTCTCCCATCAAACAGAAAGAGAATTTGACCCAAATAAGCACTGTGGAGTACTGGATCCTGAAACAAAGAAACCTTGCACAAGATCACTCACCTGCAAGGTATTTTACTTAGAAGATAAAATATCAGATGCTTTGTTATAGTTTAAATCCTACCACAGTAGTTTGAGAGGTCATACCTGCTCCTGTCTTACAGACAATGGGTATGGTATTCAGGCGCTGTCTTCAGGTAATTCTTTTGTGTAATTCTGTTTCTTTGAATCAGAGCATCTGCATTATTCCACTGATATTTCTAAACAGATTTTTTTCTTGTCATTTTATTATGCAAAAAGCATTAACGTTTCATGTAGAGCCCAAGTGTTATTTTAAATGCTTCTTTTTTAGTTAATGTGTGCAATGCTGAAGTATCGTCAGTTTTTAGTAAAAAAAAATTACCATATTTTTGTATAATAAATTACTTGGAGGCTGCCCTTGTGATAGTAATAACTCCTGTGTCAAAAAGTAGCTCCAGTGTGAGACATTTCTAATGAAAATTTGTATGTGTATGTGCTGCCTGTCAGTAGAGATGATCAGCTAAATTTGCTTTAAAATGTATTCGTGTTTTTCAATCCAATGAAATCAGATTTTCATTGTAAGTTAAAAGTTGCAATTATTTTCTTAATATCTTAAAATTGCTGGAATTCTATTTTTCATCTTGGAAAAGGTAAGTCAATAGTCTCTATTATATAAAAACTGTTGCAAAAAGTAATTTAGCTTTGATATTGGCATTTCTTAAAAATGACTTTATAAATTATCTAAGATGATGTGGAATAGCAGCTTTATTTCCATAACTGTGGCTAAAGTTGTTTGAAGTAGATTTTATCTTTTAGAGTAGTGGTGTATCAGAAGTATAGAGGACTCATAAACAATGTCATGCACACACAAATGCTTTTTAACCACCCTATTTTTAGACTCATTCACTTAATCATCGACGAGCAGTTCCAGGCCGTAAAAAACAGTTTGACATCCTTCTAGCTGAACACAAAGCTCGATCCAGGGAAAAAGAAGTCGCAAAAGACAAAGAGCATCCACCATCTGCAAGGGAAAGCTATCAGAGCCAGCCCACACCAGCACCAGACTCTCTGTCAGGATCCTCAGTGAACTCTGGGCAAGAATCTAAAGTAACATCTCCTGCAAAATCTAGGCCACCAAATTCTGTACTTCCAAGGTAAGCCATTCTCCAGTGTGGAATGTTGTGTTCTGAAGGTGCTGTAAGAAATTTCTTAGCTTTCATACAGCTCATTTTATAAGTATTTAGTACTTCTTTAGGCTATTGCACAATAAAACGTATCAGTATAACAATTTCTGCTAGCTTATGTTAACCGAACTCTGTCCATGGTAGCCTGGGATCTAATTGGGAATCAGAAAAGGAATAGTGTCCACCTTTGGCTCAGAGTCTCAGACTGACTGCTTTTTTTTGCTTAAATGGTCAGTAATAATTAGGAAAGATTATATTCAAGTCATTTGGTCACAACTGAGAATAAAAGTCTGTTTACATGAATCAGTGTAGGTATTAGTGGTAAAATTCTGCACATTTTTATAGAATTTTTCTCCAGAAATATTTTGCCAATTGCATCAATGGAATTGTAAAAAAAGGTGTAATTTAGTGTTGATTTAACACTATTGATATGAAACCATCCATAGCATGTCTTCCCTTGTTTTGAAGATTTTTCTTAGAAAGGACAAAAAAAATCTTCAGAAGGAAAATGAAAACTTCTGAAGACATCCTTTTGCAAAAAACAGTGTGAGGTATTTGATCTACTGAATTCTAATTATCCTCTGAAAAACTTCCTGTATGTTTTGTTTATTTGTGGGATTTTTTGGTACCAATTTTGGCTGGTGCATAGAGCTAAATTAGTAGGCTTTGTTCATATTTATATTTTTTCATCATTCATTTCTTTGCAGAAACCTTGGTCAGGATTGGGTGCTCATTTTGGGACTTTCCTACTACGATAGTCCCTATTTCAAAGAGATACTTCTTATATTTGCTGTCTCAGGTCTTATAGAGGCAGCTATTTCCAGTGTTTTCTGTGTGACCAACAGCCCTGAGTGAAGTTTCATTCCTATGGTGGCAGAGGTGGGCCTTGCAGGGCTTTAGTGACAAGACAATGAAAGAATACCCACAGATGATATGCAACCACAGAAGATGGTGCTTCTCTGCCTAATTCTTGTAAAAACAGTGACCTTACACAGTCCTTCCATAGAGAGGAGCACAGACAGATGGGTAGGAATGGGGTTTAGTAGGTGTTACAGTCACAGCAGCAAAACTGGAGTGCAATTCCATGAGAGTCAGCTGCAGCAATTGCAGAGGGAGGAGGAGGATTTTAGCAGTCAGACGTTGTGTGGACAGTGTGCGTTTCTGTTTCTGCTGCGGTGTCTGTGTTGGGTTGTCCTGCCTGGTTTCAGAGCAGCCGTGGAGCCTTGGGGCCGCTCTGTGACTCTGCTGCCGCGGGGGGCCGGGCCCGCCGGGGCTGAGGAGCGCTCGCACAGCCCGGCCCGGCCCGGCCTGGGGGCAGCTGCTGCAGCCTTGTGCTGCTGCCATGGGTGAGCAATCCCTGCACAGGACAGGATCCTGTGCTGCTGCCATGGGTGAGCAATCCCTGCACAGGACAGGATCCTGTGCTGCTGCCATGGGTGAGCAGTCCCTGCACAGGACAGGATCCTGTGCTGCTGCCGTGGGTGAGCAATCCCTGCACAGGACAGGATCCTGTGCTGCTGCCATGGGTGAGCAATCCCTGCACAGGACAGGATCCTGTGCTGCTGCCATGGGTGAGCAGTCCCTGCACAGGTCAGGAGAGGGCTCCTGTCCATTGGCTCTGGACTGCTCTGTCCTGAGAGCATGAATTCATGAGACTGAAGAAGGTCATCTGCAGATTTTGCCCAGTGTGGACATCTCCTCGAGCCGCAGAGCTCTCCATACATACTTGGTTGTACAGACCGTAATCGAGAACCTTTTCCACCCCCACTTCTAATCTAATCTGTTTTCAAACTACTTTTGAAAGGCATGGCACCATCATACCCTGTGGTGCAGAGACATTCCTACTTTGTTTTATTGCATTTTAGACAAAGGTAAAGAAAACCTACATGCTGTGAGGAGTTCTTCCAGCTACTTCACTCACTAATCTACATGTAGAGGGGGTCAGCTAAACACTCTTATATTTAGTACACTAGTTTTAGTAGGGTTTTGGTAACTGGACCCTTGGGATTAATCAAGTAATGATTGTAATGTAATGGTAATGAGTAATGGTTCAGTGTAAGAAGATTTTATATACCTGATTTTTATTTGTGCTTTAAATATACTTTGTCTCTCTCAAGATCTGAAATCCAACTTCATGACAAATTTAAAATTTCAGGCAGTAGAAGGTTGCTTCTGTTAACATTAACTTGAGGACAACCCCACAGTATATTTCTGACAAGACCAAATGTCAGCTATTCAGTGTCTTTTACTGTCCTTGTTTACATTGATCATTTCTAGTATCATTTGCTTTGATGCTTGATGCCAGCAGGTAGGTTTGTAGAGCCTCTGAACACTGATGATTTAAATGTACATTCTCCTTCTAGACCTTCATCTGCAAATAGCATAAACAGCAACAGTTCTTCAAACCACAGTGGGTACGTACCAGAACTGCCACTGCCTTCCATGGGAGGAGATATCACAAGCAGATTGTCCAGTGATGAAGGAGAAGCGGATGGAGCTGAAGAATCTGAGAAATTAGACTGTCATTTTTCTGGACACCATCCCAGACCTCTTGGGGTATGTGTCAGTCTCTGGCATGCCTTGCCATTGTTCTTGCATAATTAGGGAGAACAAATAAGTAATTTAATAAGGTAAGGAATGAAGACCTTACATTCTGAAAACTGTTCTAAAGAGAAAAAATACATTTAACAGAAAAGGGTAAGGATGGGATTAGGTAGGAGGAGACCACTGGTCAGTACACATGATGCATTGATATAGGACAAGATGGGCAGCAGAAAATCAGAAGTTCTATTTTTAGATTGTCCTCTCAGTAGATGTCAAATTGGATGTAGTTCTGCTAAACTGAGGAAAGCTGGATTGCTTTAAATGTGACACGAGCAGATATTCTCTTGGTTGTTACAGTTCTTACAAAACTGTACCTTGCAGTTGGTGGCAGAAGGCTCATGCAGTGCTCCATCCTTTCTGTAGTCTGGCTTAAAGCAGTAATTAAATGTCATTTATGTGAGTGTATGTGGACTTAGAAACTATTGCTTCATTCATCTCAAAATGAAGTATGTGTTTCAGCAGCTGGTTTTGTCTTTTTCCTGTGTTAGTGAGAAATTTCATTATAAGTAATAAAAGCTGCTTTGTGGTATTATCTCTGCAGTGTGAATTTGTTTACATTGTTCAAACCAAGAAGCAGTGGAAGAACTCTTGTTCTTAGGAGTTGGTTCTCATAAAAATTGAGCCAAGGAATACACTTAAGTGTTTTCCATATGCTATGCAGGATCAAACAAATGTCATGATAACTGGTAGTGTTGTTTGTATTTCCTAGAGCGAAAGAGAACTTGTAATTGTCAGACAACAGGAAAAAGTAGGGCCCAAACATCTAGTGACTGTCAGATGAAATCCTGTATTTGGTTCTTAGAGAGAAAACGAGAATTACTATAGTCCACATAATACTGTGATATGCAGAAACCTCCTGTTTCCTTGGTACCATTATATGCTCCTTTGCTTTTGCTGGCTGCTTCTCTATGAATTAAAAATTAAAGGTTCTCTACATGGGTGCCCACACAATTCAAAAAATAATCTAAGTGCAGTCAGTTCTGGTACATGCCTCAGCAGTGAGGCATGGCTGTCAATAGCCATTTTGGTTTAGGATCCTTGTTCTGTTTCAAGGCAAACCCACTGACTTATCTCTTCTCTGAAATCTTAGCATCTCTCAAGTGAAGCAGTTACTGCTAGTGAAACCAGTTCTTAGTCCCTATCAGTGTGAAGTCAGAAAAAATGGTATAAATCACCTCCAGTTCATGCTAAATTGCTGAATTTGGTATTCAAGTACTGTTTTCCTTATGATGTCCCTCTCCTGGCCAGGTGGTAATAATTGATCTGGGGAAAGTCAGTAGCTACCTAAATTGCCTCTTGAGGGTGCTTGATGTTTGTGGTAGCTCCCTGGGAGGTGAGGCTAGTTCGTCAGCTTAGGTGGTGGTTTTAATTAACCAGTTTAACCTTGTCATGAAGCAGACTTAAAATGGGTAGTTGCAGTCAGCACTTGCTGTCCATTAAGCTGACAGGTACTTTGAACAGATGCTCTTCTACCACATCAGTGCTTCTGCTGCAAGCCAGAATTGGTGTGACTGGGTCTCTTGTATGATGGAGAGTTGTCTTGTTTTTTAAGGATGATTTGTAACAGGTTCCTCTCCTACAAACAGGCAATGCAGCAGTTCTCTGCATCATATAGATCAGTAAGACTGAGCTGAAGCAAGAGCAGATTCCTGATTGTACCATTTCAGTGTAGTAGGACTTTTCAGAAGTTCTCCAGAGGAACTGGTGCAAATACTCCTGAGCTCTGCAGAATTCTCAAAATACCACTCCTCCAGTTGATTTTCATGCACTGTGAAGAGTGTATCCTATGTTCTTTCATAGCACAGATGCCATGGATGATAATTTACTATTTTACTGAAATGTCAGGGGTTTGTTTATTAAGTAGATACTAAAGATGTTCCCATTGCACTTTTTTCCCTCTTCAGTTATATTTTTATTGCTGTCGTGCTATTATGAGATTTAAGGCACACAGAACAGTGTAACTTGTTTTTCTGAGGCAGTAAGAATTTTTTCTTTAGAAGTACCTCATCAGTTACATTCTTTGTCTGGCATTGATTTGTTAATGAAGTATGAAATATACTTTACACTAAGCTGAAATATTATGCACGTATTTCATAATTCTTAAAAAAACTATTTATGCTGTACATAATGAAAATCACACTTTAAAAGAAGTTTTATATGCATGATACAAATTACAACAATGTTCCTTGATCTATTAATAAATATTTCATAAAGTAGAAATACATTTTTGTAAGCTACATTGAAATACCTTTTCTTTCAGTTCTGTTCCTATGGCAGTCGCTTAATGGGGAGAGGGTACTATGTCTTTGACAGAAGATGGGACCATTTTCGATTCGCACTGAACTCCATGGTAGAAAAACACTTGAACTCACAGATGTGGAAGTAAGTGAGATTTTTACACTTGGTGGGTAATTTACATTTTTAATTCTGTAAAATTTACACACTCCATGGCCAGCGTTTGTAAAATAACCTCTGTTATTAAGGTATAGCAGTAACATGCGTACAAATTTTCTCTTCTGTGTTAAGGAATATACAGCCCAACAGAACAATCTCCTGTTCTGGTGTAAATTTCTGCCAGATTTAGGACTCTTTCTAGTCCCTATGAATCTAGATTTTTGCTTAGGGTTTTATGCCTTTATCATGCCCCTGTATCACCCATTCAGGCTTTGCTGTGCTGGATTCATGAGTTGTAAGATAAGGAACTTGGTGCACATCTGTCTGTCTGTCTGCAAGAATATGATATGGGATATGATTGGGTTTTAATCCATAATGCACTTACTGCTTTTGGAATCTTAAAATTATGATTATTACTCACTGTTGAAGCACCTCTCTATCACTTATGCAAGTTCCAAGCACTATAGCCTTTGACTACACAGATCCATTGAAATAGACTGCTCTTCTAAAATAGATGTTAATTCTTTTTTTTAAAAAAGTAATTAAAAGTTAATGGCATCTTCAGACAGGATTGATTTTTTGGGGGTATTCTGCTACAGAATATGCATTCTTCTTCCAATGTGATGATGCTAAAGTGCAGTGTTTCATGTCACTGTTTATTATCAGGACTGTGTTATATTCATTGGATGCCAGCCATTAGATAAACAAGGTTTGATTTTTGTTTAAATACATATTTTTAAGCACTAAAACTTGGCTTGTCTGACTAACCTGGTAACTTGATGATAACGGTGCGGTTGTGCTAGGAGATATAGTTTGGAAATGGTTGGTTCTGCCCTAAAAGGGGCAGTTTCATGTCTGTTCAGAGACTGATCGTGCTCGGTCTGCTTTGTAAATATGTACACTAGTGTCTGTCACCTTCCACAAATAAAAATATTTTAGTTTCCTTTAAAAAAAGATTAAAATTTGTTACCTATTGGCTCTTTTTGTCAGGAGAAAAGATGCTTGTGCATCTGAAAAACCATGTACCACCACTATACAAACTAGTACAGAAAACAAAACCTCTGTAGTAGTTATTTGATACCAGAAGTAAACAGGCCTTATCCTGCTCCCACTAAATCTGATTTTAAAATTTTCCCAAATTTTAGCTGTTTATGTAATCTCTAATACTTTAATGAGCTCTAGCCATACTCACTTGTCTGTATAACACAGGAAGCTGACAGTGCCTAACCCCTGTTCTATTCCTCTGCTGTCCTCAGCCCTCCTCTGGACTGACCCTGTGCTCCCCAAGCAGAGCTGGGTGTGAGGCTGCTGTTCTATAGCTCTGCAGTGGCCAGAGGTACAGGGATGCAGGGCCATGTTCTCAGGACTGTAACATTAACAAAGTACTCTTATCTCTGGTTCTCAAAGTACTCTGCGAAGGTATTGTTGGCTCTTCTTTAAAGGAAACCTGAAGGACAGCTCTGATAAGCAGCTTTGTTTGCATTGCAAGTGGCAGGCAGTAGGACTTCCTCATTTCTGGCATCATGGACTGTATGTAATCCCTTATGTAACTGTGCCATCAACAGTGTTCTGTCCAAAAGTCTCCATAGGACGAATACCTGGAGAGAACACTTGTAATTAGGATTTGATTTATGATAAAAAAGCACACCCAGGGCTGCTCTTTTATCATACTTCTGTGAGGGCAAGAGTAAGCCTTTAAAAATGGGAAAGGTGTTGGTAAGTGAGGATAACAAGGGCAGAGTTATGGGACTGTACAACTTCTTAGAAAAGAGAAATAGGATTAAACTGTGAATTAAATTAAAGTCTAAATAATGGGAAAGGCCCACATAATAGTTTTCCACCAGACATTATGAAGGTCTGGTTCTTTGATAACACCACATTAGATAAAATAATAAATGATGGCTGAATGGAAAGCAATTTGAATATATATCCTACTAATTTCACAGGTAATAATATTATACTTTCTCCTCAAGAGAGTATCCAGCTGTTTATAAATCTTATTAAGCTCTGTTTAATATTTTGTCAATTTTTCAATATCAGTGAAAATTAATCAATAATTTACCTGTTTAATCCCATCTAACCAGCTCTCAAATGAGCTGTTGGGAATAGCACTGCATTTGGAAAGGGATAATCTTTCCTCTTTATGCTCAATGATTAAGTGCTTCACAACCCCCGAGACTGGCTCCTTTACTACCTTAATGAAATCTAACCTATGAGTTTGGGTTGATATTGAAACTGTTCCACAACTTGAACTTTGAAACATAGTGACTAGGATATGTATAGGTGCTACTGTCAGGCATTTTATTTGCATTTTTTAATTGTTTGGTAAAATAAGAAAAGGAAAAAGGAAATTAAATTTGTAATAATGTGTTTAAATTGTAATATTGTGCGTTTAAGTGCTGTATGTAATTAATAGAATATAATAGGAATCAAAATTATAATGAACTAGGTTTGCCTTTCTGAATAAGTTAATGGAAATTATTTCCTATCTGCATTGTTTGGATGGAATTTTTTACGTATCTCTCTCTTTTTTTTTCCCTTTCCTTTCCTACTTAGGAAAATTCCTCCTGCGGCAGACAGTCCCATGCCTTCTCCAGCAGCACATGTCTCCACTCCTTTTCCAGCATCACTCTTACAGCCCTTCAGCAACCCCAGTGCGGTGTATATTCCTTCAACACCTATCAGTTCAAGAATCACTTCTTCTTACATAATGACATCAGCCATGTTATCAAATGCAGCCTTTGTGACAACAGCAGAGACAAATTCCATTATGTCACATACCACAGCTTTTCCTCACGTGGCTGCAAGCCTAAGTATCATGGACTCAACTTTTAAGGCGCCATCAGCTGTGTCACCAGTGCCAGCAGTCATCCCTTCCCCATCCCACAAGCCATCCAAAACAAAAACCAGCAAATCCTCAAAAGTGAAAGACCTGTCATCTCGGAGTGATGAGTCTTCAAGTAACAAAAAGAAAAAGCCGCAGTCGTCGTCTTCGTCGTCGTCATCATCCTCATTATCTTTGCAGACATCTTCCTCATCTTCATTTTCAGGGTCCCACAAAAAGAACTGTGTCCTGAACCCCAGTTCAACGTTGAACTCCTATCAGGCAACATCCTCCTATAACAGTGTGTCTGTGCACAATACCAATAATGGAACAAGCCCACTCAGTGCCAAATCGGAGCCCTCAGGACGGACTTCATTGTCAAGTAGTTCAACAGACTCAGTGAAACACATGAGCATGGTAGTGAGCAGTATTGACTCTTCTAACCTGTCTGTATCTTCTCTCGTGCACCACTCAGGGGACCACTCCCTGGGAGCACATAATGCAGTGTCTTCTCTACCCCTTTCTTTTGACAAATCAGAAGGAAAAAAGCGTAAAAACTCTAGTTCTAGTAGCAAAGCCTGTAAAATCACTAAAATGCCTGGTATGAATAGTGTTCATAGAAAGAGCACTGCCAACCTTATTTCTGCGGTGCCAGATCCTACAAGCAGCTCCATCTCTCGGCAGGTAAGGGACTCTTCCTGTTATTTTTTTGCAGATCATGTCTGACTTCCTTGAAATATTTCATGCATTCTGAAAAGAAAATGCCACATTTGCTTCAGATGGGTTTTCATCACACAACTTAACTTTCTAAATTAATATAGAAACATATTTGTTTTGTATCAGTCATAGAGAGATGTTTTGAGAGTTAAAAAAATTATATATATATATATATACTTGCTCAAAATATTTTTATGACATTTTTTATTCAATTATTAAAGTAGCTATTTGTATCTCTGAAAGTAAAATTGAATGTCCAGAATGGATAAATAATTTTTAGAAAAAAAAATTTTTCTTAATTCTCATCTCTGTGAAATAAATTGTGTTATGAAAACAGGAAGATGAGAGTCAGAATTTCTATTTATTTCTTTTCCTAAACTTGTTGCTGGTTCATTTTCTAATGTTATGTAGGTCTCTTCATATCTCTTCTGTAAAAGAGATACCTTTCTCCTGGGGAGAGTCTGAGGTGCCTGACCTCAGATGTTGTTTACTGCTTGAAACTGTAAAAATTAAGAAATTAAAATCTTAACCAGATGGCCTTTAGTGGACATTTGGTTACCTTTCTCAGTGGACATGTGTTCACAGAATGTTGAAGTCAGTGCAGCAGATAAGATTACACACACTTGCTTCATTGATAGCAACAGAGCTTTGGCTCCTCTTTCAGTGGGGCTCTAGAAGGACTAAAGTATATGTGACATAAGATCTGGTGGGAAAACTGCCAATACAATCTTTATAATGACCTACTGTTCCATTCTGCTACTGTGTCCAGTGCTGTGCAGTGCACACAAAACAATGCTTTGCTCTGGCATCTGGAAGACAGTAGGATGCCTCAGAGAATCCAGAGAAGGTAGCTTAGGATTTTTTTTTTTTTAAATTGTGGAACGCTTCTAAAGATACTGCACATAAAAACAAGTGGAATTAGGAAAAGAAGATGGTAAGGGCAAAGCAATCCATAAGTTATATGGCAGAAATGGGAGAAGAAAAAAGGAATAAATGAATCCTAAACCTGGTATAGGTGACAGAATGAAGGTCTCAAAGAATGGCCATGCAGATATATTTTCTCTTTCCTACTTCCAGCAGATGTGCAGCAGAGATGACTTGTTTGGCTTTTTAAATGAGGAGTGGCATTATCTTTCTACTGTAAGCATCTTAAATGTGTCCTGCAATCAGAACTGATCTTCAAGTAACTGAAGTCAGCAGAGGTTGCTGTAAATTCTTCCTTCTGTCACACAATCTGAATTTTGAAACGTGTGCCTAAAAAGATTAAATTGCCCTGAGGTTTAAGGTGTCAAATAGAAAGAAAAAGTAAGTGCAAACTGGTACTTTGGCACTAACATGGGTAATAGGAAATGGATTGTATCATCTTTTCACAGGACAGAGACTGTATCTCTAGCTAGTGCAGTGTGAGGAAATCTCTGTGGAGGAGGTTCTCAGTTCAAATTCTGAGCTCCCTCAGGATCAAATCTGTTCCTGTGTGTCATTCCTGTTTCAATTTGTGATGTATTTCATCATGTTGCACCGTAATAGAAGTAAATAAACCACAAGAAATCAATCGGAGGTCTTTGCTGAATATTTGTAAAAATGTAATTCTGACCAATATTTGTTTCTTAAGTAAGAGGTTAAATATTTGTAATGAGTGTTACGATATACAGATATTTAAACATGTTTTTTATATATTTTTTCTTTTTATATATTTTTTTGTATATATATATATATGTATGACCAGGTGCGTACATATATATATATATGTATACATGCATATGTGTGTGTGTATATATGTAAAAGTTGGTCACACTTTCCTCTTATAGTGCTGGTTTTTGGAGCTCCAGCAGTCGTCAAAAATAGGAGGTAAAATGGAGTTCATTGTATTTCAGAAATCTGGCTGGCAGCTAATTGTCTTTGGGACAAGGATGCTGTATGCAATACAACATAAATGGAATTTGTACCCATTTAAGCATATGGGTCAAATAATATTACGAACTCTACAGGTGTTTATTGAAGCTCTGGAGAATACAAGACTTAAATTCTCTTTTAAGCTGTGCTGTTTGACTTGCTGTATTCTAGAAATGCAATTACAGTAAAAATCCCCCACAAAAAAAATGGCATGGCTTAAAATCTTGCTCCCGTTCCTTCATGTAATAGGGCAAATTGGAGAGACTAAGAACACAGCAACAGATGATAGGCTCAGGTATAGTTTTCTTATTTAATTCAACTCTAGACCAGATAGTAACTGGAAGTGTTAACCAGGCTTTTGAAGTACAATTTATTTTTAAAAGACACTGGGGAAAAAAAGGATCTGAGTTTTGGCCTCCCACTTGTACTTTTGACACGGTGTTTCCCAGCATTAAAGACCCAAGACATCTGGGAACCTTTCCTTCATTTCAGAGCACTGTGCCTGTTCATGGGGTGTGACTATTTCTCCATTAGAGAAAGAAAAAAGGAGAACATGGATTTATTATGAAGGGGTTTGTGAATGCTCTAATGCTGTATGTAGAGAAGAAGGATTTGCAGATGTGTCCTGATGTTCTGAATGACCAGGAAAGAGACAAGATTGTGTATTTTTAGTCAAGATTTGTAGTTGAAGAATGTTATCCTCTAGAGAACAGCAGTGACAGGCAAAACAAGCTGAAGAGAGCAGGACAGGCAAAGAAAGGCCCATCCTTTTGATCTTCATGCACTATGGGAGCACCTTCAAAACTGGCTGTAAATAAAAACTTTAAACATTTATTCTGGATGGAATGTGAACAGAGGACACTGTTTGAAACAATCTCTGTGTGAGAAAGGGCAGGTGTGGAGAGGAAGAGAGAGGCTGCCTTTCACCCTGTACGTGAAATGGCAGAATAACAAATGGTGCTGGGGAAGGGAAGGAGAAAGCTGCTCCTCTGATGGCCCTGCCAGCCAATGCCACAGCCCCACCAAGTCAGTAAGAAACTGGCTACTGCAGTTCTCACTCTTTAGGAGACAGGTCCTTGCTACCTCTCCTTCAAAGGATTAAAATGATGTTACTTGAAGTCAGTGACTTTGTAAACAACTATTCACACTGCAGTCATCTGCCATGTGCAGACAGGTGTCCGTGGTTCATTTTTATTGGTCTTGTAACCCCTGAGGAACTACTCTGACTCAACAGCTGTGTCCCTTCTTGTATCACAGCAGAAATATCTACCCCATGTTTACGGGTCATTGTAGAGAAACCTATGACAGGCTGCTCTTGCAGAGTGCTGTAAACACACAAGCATTGAAACAAGCAGATGGAATATTGCAGTATTCTAACTAAGTACTTTTAAAATGTGTGCATGTGTGCTACAATTTACACTCATTCCCAAAGAAATTCTCTGATGCAGTAAATGGATACAAATGCAAATTTGAACCTCTGGAGTTTGGTTCATGTGATTAATACTTGCTTTGTTCAGTAATGATATATGGGAAAAGATGGAATAACTTAGGGCATGCTCTGGTGCTTGGTCACTTGCTTTAAGCTCCCCAGGAGTGGGGAAGGTCTCCTGGGGAGGATCCCATGACCTGGAGCACTCAGTGCTCTCTGAATAGCTGCTCTAAGGGACTCCAGTAACTAGAGAAACCAGTATTTCAGTCTAGAGGGGTGGGGAGATTACAGTTAATATTCCCTCAGCAACTGTTTTGTATGCTTTTTTCTGACCTGTAACAGTATTTATATGCCTTTTAAGGCTATTTAAAATATACAGGCTGTGAGAGATAATGATGATTCTATCTGAAGCATATCTTTTGCAATAGCAAAATACGAGTGGTCCAAATGCAACGTGATTAGAACCGTGTTACACAGGGAAGGGAAGGCCATCACCAGCATCTGAATTAACTGACAAATATGCCTCTCAATACTGCTCAATTAATGTTTTTCAGATTGGAAAAAATAGCAGTGTAGCTTTGTCACAATCCAGTCCTTCGAGTACATCAAACCCAGTACACAACAGACAAGTAAGTTGCTTTTTAAAAAGTGTACTTAAGTAGTCTGTAAGCAGTTTTGAAACATTGTATACTATAAATCCTTAAAATACCATTTCTTTATGAATACAGTTCTTTATAGAAGCTGCCTTTCAGGGAACTAATACTAGATTTCTCCTCTCACGTAATTTTTTCTAGCTTTTTTCCACTCCAAGAATTATGAATTACAATTTTTTTGTCTGTTTTTCACCACTTGTATTATGGCTCAGGTTGGTTCATCTGCTGCTCACTGGCTGTTGCTTTGGTGATTGAGGCTCAGCAGCAGCAGATCTCTGTGGGTTTTTCTATCCAACTTCTCCTGCTGAGCAAGATGGCACAGCAGAGTCCCCAGACTGGCACAGGAGGGACAGCATTTAAAACCAGGCCAGAAGTGAAGCAGCAAAGGGAGAGCAGAAACAGGACAGAGAAGACAAGGCACTTGACTGTTCAGAGAAACTAATCTGAAAGCATAACTAACCCATGTGTAAAGTGAGTTCTTCTTGAACAGGCTATGAGAGTTGGATAATGATAATAAATGCTGTAACTCAGCTTTTTTGATCCAGCCCTCATGTGTCTGGAGGACTGCTACATTGGTTTATTTTAATATAATATAATGGCCCCTACTATTTGACTCTCTGAGTTGAGTACTTTATCAAGAATTTAATATCAAGTTCTTCAGTGTGAAAAGGTTTCCTACCTCAGCAAGGTATAGTCACAAGTAATCTTGAGAATTTTTCTGTACCGCCAGTGTCTTAGAATTCTGTTATGTATTCTGGTTAAATTATGCATGAATAGTTATTCCAAATGGTTGTGCTGCTTAGTTTCTGCTGTGTATACACAGGAAAAGAATAGTAATGATAACCTACCACTGTATGCCCATTCAAAATACTCTGAATCACTCATATCTTGAGATGAACTGCCAAACAGTAAATTTTATTTTTTTTTTCCTCACTGCTGAATGCAAAGTAATATATGTATGGAAGAACTACTCTGAAGGGAAAAAAGTGGAAAGTTTCTTCATA
Organism: Polioptila caerulea; assembly: GCA_013397295.1. Lineage (NCBI taxonomy): Eukaryota > Metazoa > Chordata > Aves > Passeriformes > Certhiidae > Polioptila > Polioptila caerulea. The sequence continues at coordinate 256,364 of VYXF01012142.1, read as the reverse complement.
CTTTTAGGGAATAGCATTTTCCTGTGACACTGTCATCCAACTGCCAGTGACAAACTGTTCTGAAGTGCAAAACTATTTTTGTGTTAACATCTTGCTCCTGTGTTAGTATAATATACACACTACCCGAGGAGCAGAGCTTGTTGGGATCTGTTGCCTAGATCCCATGGGGAAAACCTAAGAGTACAAAACATTAATTTTGTGTCAGCTCTATGTAAACTGAGATTATTGCAGAGCTTTTCAGCTGCCTTTTCATAACTTTATCAAAAATAGAAGTGTTTGCTTGTTTTAAGCCTCACAAACTCTTTATTTTAAAAAATATGTTTCTGTCAGTTTGGTAGTTGAACATGGAGCTCAAAGTACAAAAACAAAAAGAATCAAGTTGATACTAAGTTTTAATAAACTTTTTTTTTAACATACACAGGATTTTAGTATTTGGAACCATTAATAATGATACCCTATTTAATAAATGCTTGTCACTGTCAAATCTGAACTGCTTTGTTGGCAGCTTTTATCTCCAGTCTAGCAACTGAATTGTCTCTAAAGAAAATTTCTGTCTTAAACTATGCTGTAATATTTCATTATAAAGGTGTTAATAATTAGGCAACAATAAGTGGATCTATAAGTATATGCTGTGTCAGTAAAGGTATTACTGTGGAAGCTGAGCTCTTGTTTTGAATGTTAGTGTTGCTATAACCATGATAGTCAGGGAGTCCAAGTGGAGCAAAGTCTGTAGGCAGGCACAATCTCTGCTATACACCAGGGTTTATAGTTGGAAAAATCTGGCAAGTTTTCATGAATACATCACAACAACAGACTTTCAACAATGCAGTTGGAAGCAGAGTTGCAGCTGCCGAGCTAAACGTGCATATGGAGCAGTTCCTCTGGACTGCCTCCGCTGCCTTCCCTGGCCAGGCAACCTGGCGGAGCTGTCTGCTGCTGCAGAGGGGGAGCCAAAGGGAGGAGAGAGAAGATTGTTCTGAGAGAAGGGAGAGAGATCCATAACTCATCACAGGGTTCAGTGGCTGGGTGAGAACGTGGCATTTGGAAACTTGTGTTGGGCTGTAAACCCGGGCACAGTCTGACTGGGAGAGCTTCCTGCTGGCCTGCCCAGAGCGGCCGGTCGGAGCGCGAGGACACGCGGCAGTGCTGGGAACGTCACCTGCCACCCGGAACTGGGTGTTCCTCTTTACTGCCTTGTGAGCTGAAGGTGGCCTGTAGATGTTTTGATGTCACAGGAGTAGCTCCATGTGTTGAAGTTCACTCAGGTACTCCCATGGGACTGGTGGATCATGAGAATTGTTGTGGGCCTGTCAGTTCTCTCCCGTTGCATTAAACTCCATCAGGTTAAATTCAAACGGATTCTTCTCAATTAATGTTTAATATGAATATTGCTGCCCCTCTTTGAGACCTGAACTCGGGATTGTATTCATAAAAGCATGCCTGTTTTTCCAACTATTGTTTTAGTAAAAGAAATACTACTTTTCCCTACAAAAACTACTTGGTTTTTAACAAAAATTAATGGAATGGTAGTTTTACAGTCAAATTATTTGTGCCTATATGTATCAAAAGTTTGTTTTCTCCAGATTTTATTCTTGTTCTAGGTTTTTAACTAATCAAGTCTTTTTGTCTTCATAGTGCTTTTAGGTGCCTGAAAGTGTTAACACTTCAAGACCTCAGTATGCGGTGGTTTTTAAATACTGAGTAACTAGATCATTTTATTAAGGGAAGGTGACAACGTGTATGCTGTGTGAGGATTCCTTGTGTATGAAAACATGCTGTGTAGAGGAAAAGATTCTTCAGAGTTGTCGTCTAATTGCTGCTCTTTATTTGTAACAATAACCAAGTTAATGAACATGAGATTCACCAAAGCTTACTAAAATCAGACCGTCCCAAAAGGAAATATGCCGTTTATTCCAAGCAGTTCCTTTTTCTTAAAGGTCTAATGTAGTCAGTAAACAGGGAGGAAATTTAGTTCAGGGACTTGAAATAAATTCCTGCTTTGAGTACTGTCAGCCACAGACATTATTGAAGTGTTTTATACCAAAAGACATTGTGTGATTTTGAACCTGGCTCTGGTTTCTCTTTTAGAAGACATCAAACCGGACTGGTAGAATAAGGACTCTTCCATAACAAGGAAAAGGAACCAGCCTATAATCTCTAGCTCTCAGCAGCCCTACTCCACAGGGTTTTTCTTTTCTATGTCCTGCAGATGGATTTAATCTTTTATGAATTTGTGGTTTTAAAGAGAATTAAATTTACAGAAAACTGTAATAGTGATTTGTTTAGTTTTTCCACTTGTATTTGCCACTGATCTGTGCGTTCTGCTTGGTTATGTTTCATGCCTTTTAAAGCTGTTAGCGTTGCAATGCTCCCCTTGTTTCCTAACCAGAACACAATGGACATTCCAAAAAAAAAAAAATCCAGATCATGATTTGAATTCATTTAAAAGATCTCCAAATTTTTTCATTAAATAAAAACTACAGTAATTCTGTATTTAAGCTTGTCCTATGGATAAAAATTGAGTGCATTTCTTAGTAATTTGCAAACAGCTGGGGCACTGCAACTTTAGGGACTAATCCTGATTGGTGCTCTGTACCTACAGCATTTAATAATTTCAGTGGGAATTCTGAGTGTTCAGCCTCTTCCAGGATCAGGCTCTAAGGAATCTATCCTTCAATCAATGCACAGCAGAATTTTGCACCAAACTGTAATTACTGTTATCAGGGGCCCAATGTGGAAAATCCCCATATCTTGGGGGATTCCCAGACCCTTAAGAACACAGCACTGGATAACTTCAGTGAGCAGTTTGGGTTTGCAAGGACAGGAGTTGAGCAGATTGGCTTGCATTAATAGAATTGCACTGACAGTGTTTCTTATAGGATTACTGAATAATTTTTTAACAAAATATAGATTTTATAATCAGGAAGCCAATACTAGGTACTGGAACCATAGTACAGAGGAGTTAATTTTTATTTCTACAGTGTTAAAAGTGCACTTATATGCTGGTTTATTTACATCTTGGGGAAAGGCGAGAGACTGCAAATAGGGAGATTATTACTACTTTCTTTTTTAAAAAAAGAAGGGTTAAGGCAAATTTTAAGACTAAAAATGTTTAAGCAATTATAAACAAGGCTAGACCCTTTGAAAAAAGTTTAGAAATATTCTTAAAATAAATTTTTATAGTGTTAATTTTGTAATAATTTATGTTTTGCTATACTTCAGAGCTAACTGACCGGTATAGTTTCAGAAACAGTATGAAACTTAGGAAAGTTTAAGCAATGTTTATATTTTTAAAATGTTCTTTGAATTATGTTTTTATTGTACATTTCTTCAGACTGAAAAATGTGTACATATCTTTGTTATTTTTGCACAATTTTTGTCTTGTTCAGTTTTAGGAGCAGTACTATGTTGATTTTTTTTTTTTATTTATTTTGAGTTATAAAACTGCAGGATTTTAAAAATCTCAGTAACAAAGTCATCCTCTGTAATCAATGAACTGCTATTTCTAGTTGTTGAGGGAAAACAGTGGTTGTGAGATTCAGTGGTTGCTTCTGAGAAATAATGCTAATCAGTGACTGAAGGAGCAATTTTGTAGTTTTAGGAAGCTTTAGCTGTTTCCATGCATCTTTTAATTGGAAAGCTGAATTATGGAGCCTGTCCTTCGAATGCTGCTTAAATTTTATTTTCAACTGGCTTACACCTGACAGCATTTCAGGGAAGTTAAGCACGAAGTAAAATCCCGTGGTGTTCTTTCATCATCAAAGAAATGTTATTTAATTAAATGTATCGGAAATTTTAGCCTGCAAAATGAAATGGAAGTAAACTTTTGGAAAAAAGTGGATACAAACTGGACCAGCCTATAATGCATTCTTAGTGTAGCATTCACTCATGGTTCTTTTTCTTCCCCATTTGCCTGAAAACCTTGTGATTTGTTTCCAGCAATAGAGGCTCAGAAGCTTTGGTTGTTACACATACGCAATGCATAGGCCCGTCAGCCATAAAAAGCGACTTGGATAACTTGTATGCCTTCTTTTGTATCGATGTAACAATTGTAAATAGTGCTGATCGACCTTTGTAGAGAATAGTTTATACAGCATATTCTATTATTGCTGATTCTCAGTGAACTATTGTTTTAAAAAAAAAGAAGAAAAAAAGAAATTTTTCTATTTACACCTTATATTTTGTTATGCTGTTGACCCATGGCACTTTAACAAAACTCTGTGGGTTTTGCATAGCTGGTCAGTCATGGGATATATTAAATAACTGTTGTTGCACAGAAATGAATTTGCACCTGCTATATTGTGCTTTCCTACTACAGATTTTAGAACCTTTTCCAGAAGACTTTTGAAGAAAGCATGTCCAATCATTCTAAGAAAAAAAAAAATGCCATACTTGTACAGCCAATTTCTTTTCTACAATCCATATTTTGTAACACTAAGTATTTTCATTCTTTGTCCTGCACCTTTATGTATTAGCAGTATCAAATAGAATTCATTCCATGCTTGTGATAATTGTAAGCAGAATAAATGTCTAAAGTAGGTGTAAATAGTAAATTCTATGGCTTACAGTTTAAAAAAGGAAAACCAGAACAAACATGTATCTGATTGATACTGCCATGGTTCAACACCGGGCCTGGAGATATTCTCTAGTGAGCGATTGTATTTTTTGTTTTTTGCTTTATTATTATTTTTTTTTGTAACATGGCTTTGTAAATAAAATAATTTATATGTTTGTAAGAAACAGATGGGGTTTGTCATTATTTCTCTTTGCAAAGCAAAAATGGTGTGTATTGCAACACTGCCCTTTCTCTTCCCAGAGGCTGAAATACACTTTGCAGATGCCCTGCACTGAGAATTGCACGGGGGTTCAAAAGATCTGCCCAGCTTTCTGTACAGGGCTGAATGGACCTGGGATTATTTTTGGCATTCATGTCTAAAATATTTCTGTATTTACATGTCAAGACACATGCAGCGATCAGCTACTGAGGTTTTTTGCACTGATAAACCATTTTTAAATTCCTTTGCTTAGCTGAATGCGTTTTCTCATTCCTTATCAGTGTAAGAATTAACTTTGTTACAGCTGCTAGGTTTAGGAATTCTCACTTCAATGGGCAGTACAAATTTATAACCACTCCTTTTATCATCGTTAATACTAAAACCGCAGCTCTTATCTAGGCATTAAGATTCTTGTTCTGTGCAAAGCCTGTTCCAATTACAGATCAAATGAGACTTAAATTGTTCATTGGCTCGACAGCTCTGCAGAGAGGATTGCAGTTTTCTCTCTCGCAGCCACCCCCTTGTGCAAGTCTGGGGAAGATGTGCATTTTCATGCTCCTTTTATGAAGTATCTGGAAACTGTCTTGGAGACAGGGAAGATGGGAAGATGCTCACAACTACAGTACCTTTTTTAAAAGCACGCAATTTGGATTGCAAACTGCATTTTTGTGTGCACACACTCAGAACTGGCAGAGGAGATAGGAAGCTGGGCTGCCTTGCAGGAAAAAAAAATTGAAGGAGGGAAATATTGTCTTCTAGGTAAACAGCTTTTTGTGTGATGTCTTGCACTTTCTGATACCTGTCACAAAAGCTAATCCTGAATTTCTCTTTTTACTGTCCAATTAATGTATTGATCTGAGATACTCTGAGATACTTTTATTTTGAAAGCTTTTTATTTAGTTTATCTTTTCCACTATAGAAAAAAACTAATATCATGAAGTAGCAGTAGATGCTGAAGTTTCATCTGATAAAAATGGTCCCCATGTATGGCTGAAGAGTAACACTGTGTTCATAAGATGCTTTGCTATTTCTAGCAGCCATCAGAAATTAAAACTACAGCCAAGAAAACAGAATATGGCTGATATATTGGTTGTTTGCCATCATTGCCTATGGCCAGCAAAAGTTGAAGACCACTGACTTTACTGCCCAAAAATGAATCAGTAGTTTTTTAGTTCTTGTGGGCTTGTTGGAATGATCTATAAGCTGTTCTTATATTTGGAGTTGGGTTTCCCCTCCCTTTTTTTTTGGTTATGCACAAGTATTTCGCTTGTAGCACTCCTCTCCTGCTCGCATTCTCTAATATGCTCTAAATACCACCAATTTTAGAGGGAGGCAGATCACACTGTAACTTCTTTATTCATTGCACTCTCACTTTTATGCTTCTGTTTTCACCATGGAACTATTTATTTTAGAAGAAAGTCATTGCTGTGTGCAACCAGGATCTGTTTTATTCTTCCAAATCTGTCAGGATTCACAATTGGAAAAAATGCCAAATACTGATTCCAGAAATATTTGGAGTAGAGTCATACAACATTCAGACTTCAGAACACAAGAATGTTTGTTTCATGCAAATTTTTCTATGTTGTTTTGCTCCTTGAATACTTCCTGAAAGCAACTGTTCAAAGCAAATGCAGATGTCTTTTAAAAGATACTTTCCTAAGTAGAAGAAATCTAAAGCTGTTCATTCAGCAACAGGTTCCAGTCTGCCCTTTGGAGGATCCGTGGCAGATGGTACTGAGCTCTTCTCATTTGTAATGCACCACAAATGACACAGACTGGTTTCTTTTGTGGGGGGGTTTTGTTGTTTATGGCTGACCCAAAAATATTTAGCTCTAGTCTGTGATCTGTTGTCCTTACAGGAGAAGAGAAGCTTTAGGGGAAGTTTGCCAGCAATGATAATCAGGATCCAGGAGAACTTGATTTGAGGGTAAGGACACCAGTAAGGATTTGACATGGGGCACTACCTTCAGCTGTGCCCTTTGCTGATTTCCCAAATGTGACATGAAGCTCTGAAATTCTGTCTGGATTTGATTAACTTGGAGCAGTTGCTAACATGGTTGATGTGACACCACAAGGGTAGTTTTTCAGAAAAGCTGTCATGGACAAATGCATTTACAGAATCCACAGGTGTGAAGGCCTTTTAGTGTAAGTACAAAGAAGGGCCTGATGAACACAAGTGCAGCCCTGGGAGTCTCGTGTGTGTGTCAGCACATTTCCAGCCTGGCCCTACCGAGGCAGCAGATGAAATGGTGATGGAGGAGACGTCACTGCAGAGGAGGAACCATCATCCCTTCCCAGTGGGAAACTTGTCAGTGCTGATTCGGAGAGCTGAGGCACAACTGAGTGAGATGGGTCACTACTACTGGGAAGTGACTGCACAGGCTCAACCTCTTTGCCTTTCCCACCACAGGTGCAGAATATATATATATATATATATATAAATATCTATATATATCTTGCCTCAGTTCTTAGCAGTTCTCAACAGTCTACACAAGAAACCTTCCCCTCTGGTCAGCTCTACCCTTAAATTGCAATTATTTGCCTTCCTTTTTCTTTAGTTTTTTCTTATTTTGACCCATAATCAGTTGATGGGGTTGTGGTGTGGTTTCTTGGGCATTTGGGTGTTTTGTTGCTTTTGCAATCGTGCCTTGAGCTACTCCTTCCATGTTACTTTTATATAGGATTTGTGTTTGTAACACCAACAAGGGCTCTTCCTGGTAACTGCTTGTACAAACTACTGACTGAAGTGACAACAGTTAGAGTAGATGTGTGGATTTGCAATCAAGTACAGAAAAAGACAGGAGTTACTCTTCAGAAATAGGAACCTTTTGGAGATGCACAATCCATACTTACTTCTACTTCCTAACTGTATGCCCACTTTTTTGTTGCTCATGAACTATGGGGTGTCAGAGACACTGAGGCAATGGTGATGGACCTCTGATCTCTCCCACCCTGGGTAGTGTGAACTCATTCTACAGATACTGCTGGAATAAAAGAATCTGTGCTTTGAAGAGCTATGGGCTCAGAGCCATACTTAAACAGGAAAATAGGCTGTATATCTCAAAGAATGCAGGCTCTTGCTCAAGTGACTTCTTTTTTCCCCTTTGCCTGCAGCAGGAGTCCAACCATAGTTCCAGGAAATCAGTTTCATGGCTTTTCAGCCGATGGAGAAGTGGACTGTTCTGTGACAGTAAAGTCTTCTGATATCAAGCTAGGCATTTTGTGACTTAATCTTACTTCTCCTTAACTCGGAAACAAGAAGTATTTTTGTAATTCCTGATTTATTTTTCCCAGTATGTGATTTCTGATGGCAGGGTTTACTCTTCATTTTGCAGCTGACAGGGGGGAAAAAAAGAGCCAACATTCACAGCTTAGACTGATGACTACGGGCTCTTGTTCTTGTGCAGAGGACTGGGATGGCACAAGTGGTGATCCAGCGACTTCTGTAGTACACCAAGCACAATTTTTTGACAGAAGGGCTCAACAAGCTGAGTGAGGCTATGCTAGACATGCTGCTCACACATAAGGAAGGGCTGCTGGGAGCACTGACACTGGTGGCAGCCTTGGCAGCAGCAATTACAGTATAGCAAAGCTTCAGATTCTGAGGGAAGTGAGGAAGATAAATAATTGAATTGCAACCCTGGAATTTAGGAGGGCAGACTTTGTCTCCTGCAGACATTTTGTTGGCAGAATCCCACAGAAGACTGACCTCAAGGGCCCAGGAGAGCTAGCTGAAGCACAGGAACAGTCCATTATGATCTGCAGGAAGCTGGGCAGACATGGGAGAAGGCCAGCACGGCTGAATGGAGAGTCCCAGGCAAAAGGCACAGACTGTGGAAGCAGGGGTGCACTACCCTAGAGGGTAGCACTGCCTAGGCATGCTGAAACAGAACCAGGCAAGCCAAAGCTCAGCTGCAGTTGGAATTAGTGAGAGATGTGAAGGACACTTCCAGTACATTAACATGGGGGGAAAAGTAAATAAAATGTGGGCCCCACTACATGTGGTAGGTACCCTGGTGACAGAGGACAGGGAAGTGACAGAGGTGCACTCATTGCTGCCTTTGCTTTGACTGGAGAGGTCTGTGCTCAGAGCTTTGGGCACAGTTTGGGCAGTGAGGTGCTATCCCAGGACATCTGAGTGAAGGACTGCTTATCCTGCATCTCCAGGGGCCTGTGGGAAAAGCTGGTCTTGATTGTAGCATACAGGCTGAAACCATGCCTGTGTAGCTGAGCCCTGGAACACAGAGCAAATGATGTTGTGGATTCTCCATTCTGGAGACAGCAAAAACTTGACAAGGCTGTGAACAACCTGAGCTGATCTTTGAAATTAGCCCAGTTTGAGGAGGAAAGGGAGTTGACCACATGATCTCCAGAGGACAATTACAACTTAATTATTCTGCTGTTCTGCACAGTAAAAACAACAAAAAAGTGGTTCTGGCTGTCGGGATAATTAATACTCAGAAGCTCAGTATTTCTGTAGTTACTTCTTTTGCTCTGTAAATGTATAGTGTAAAATCCCCTAATGAGGAACTCACCTGTATCTTGGAAGTCCTCGGGGACACACACAGGAGGAAGATGCAGTGGAGCTCTCCCTTGGCAGCTGCAGCAATGGCAGGACCAATCCCTACAGCTCCCCCTTGGCTCCCTAGCACAGTGCTGAGGAGCAGCAGAGGCAGGCAGAGCCTCCAAGGAGCTGCTCTCAGCAGCTGTGTGCACAGGAAGCCTGTGGCACATCTAGGGATCTTTCCCAGCCCATATTGCTCCTGTCTTTTCCCACAGCCCTAGACTTCAGTCTTCTGACTCTCCCATTTGACAGACCATGTCCATCTGCCTGTTTTCCCCTGCAAGACAAATGGTTGTTCTGGGACCAGCTGCATATCTGACCTGCAGTCCCCGTTTCTCTTCATTACAACTCTTAAAGGCTCATTGTAGTCTATTTAGCCCTATTAAATTAGATAAAATGCTTAAATTACTAGTGATATTCTGTAGAAGGCTCAGCTTCTGTCACAACAGGTATTAAGTCTTTTAAACAAATCTAATTTATATAACCAGGACACTTTAAATGGATGAAAATAATTTTGTCCTTTAGTTCTTTGTTAAAACTCATTTAGCAGCATCTCTATAATGGAATCAGAGTACTTTCAGATGTTTGCCAAATCCTGTTTTTCTGAGCCACCAGAAGTTCAATTTCCTTTACAATAACACATGCGAGCTCCTTACAAATTATCCTGAACTCTCATACTTTTAGGATACACATATATAGCTGGTACTATCATTATATGATCTGAGGATAATAATTTATTATGTAAATAATAAATACATGATTCATTAACAGAATATTTTTCAAGTAAATAAATTGTGCTTCCTTAATAGTTAAATAGAATTTTAAAAAATATATTTCTAGTCAAATTGGGGTTTGCTCTGTTTAGTGATTTTTTTTAACTATTCCTCAGGGAGATACACATAAATCTGTAATTCCTAGGCTTATTCTTAAAATTTTAGCCTTAATGTGTATTTCATACTGGTTATCTTTGTTGACTGCTAAAGGAGAAACATCCTTTGCCAAATGCTGGTATCTTGGACCCAAACACTGACCTACCTCCCTACCAGTATTTCACTTGCTCCCTCTTTTCCTGTCAATCTTCCCACCCTTAGGTTCTCATTTTCAAGAATGTATTTTCCACACCTTTACTTCTCCTCTGCTGTCCAGCTCTTCTCCTGTTTGTACTTCTCCACATTTCAATCTACTCTTTCTCCTATGGCTCTTTTTTAGGAAAAATCTTTGCTAATGCTTTGCGAACTCTGCAGACGGGCATAGCAAGACAGACACAGGAATGGATTGAGTGACTATGGAAAGTTTTACTTAGGAAAAGGAGGTTTCCACCACTGCCCAGCAACTGTCATAAGAGGCAACTTAGAAATCCACAGTTCCTCCAGCCCTAACTGAGACTCAAAGCAGGTAGCACAGTCAGTTTAAAATAACAGAGGATACAGACAGCACATGGCTGTAAAATCTCTGCAGCTTTGGATGCTGCCTTTCTCCCATTTTATCTAAGAAAAAAATAAGTGAATTCTATTAATGTCTTGTGTTATTTTAGTTTTGGCAAATAGTTAAATATATTTAGCACTAGACTTTTCACAGGAATATTATTCTTCTTTACTATATGCTCATTTATCATTGTCTGATTTCATTTGATGGCAGATAGTTATTTCTCTGTAGATTTCCATATTTTTTTTGTTTTTTTGTGGGACAGTTAATTATAGTTCTCCTATTAACAGTGGGTAGTACAGTCAAAAACTTCTTTGATGTCTATTCTCTGTTTGCACAGGCTATGCTGCAAGACTCAATAATGGTTTTAAAATGTAAACTCTCTTAGTTGCTGGCCCCTGGTTTTGCACCTCGTACGGGTGTGGAACATTGGGAACATCCTGACAGCGCTCACACTGCGGGGATGAACCAGGGCTGTGCCTGGGGAGCGACGGGAGGTGAAGAAGGTGGTGGAAGGAGGCGCGGCTGGAGGTGAGAACACAGAATCACAAATCCTTAGGGATGGGAGGGAGCCCTGGAGATCGGCCCGTCCAACCCCCCTGCCGTGGCACAGGAACGCGTCCAGGCGGCTTTGGAATGTCTCCAGAGGGAGACTGCGGCCACTGGGCAGCTGTTCCAGTGCGCTGCCACCCCAATGTAAAGAAGTTCTTCCTCATGTTGAGGTGGAACTTCTTGTGTTTCAGTTCATGCCCATTGCTCTTCCTGTCGCCAGCACCACTGAAAAGAGTCTGGCACATCCTCTTGGCAGCGGTCTTTGAGATATTTTATATCATTATATTGAGATATCATGTGCCTCGAGAGGGGATATCATTGGTCTTCTCCAGACTGACAGGCCCTCAGCACCTGCAAATGTGTTTAAAAGTACCGCGTGTACTTTGCTTTCCCCAGGAACCAAGGCAGAGCCGGGACCCAGCCGGCAGCGAGGTGTGTCTGTTCCGGTGCTAACGTGACCACTTCCCCATCACTCAGTTTCCCTTCCCCCGGCCGCTCGCCCCGGCGGAGCAGGAGCCGCTGCGGGCCCCGTGCCCGCCCCGTGCCCGCCCGGCTCCCGCCGCGGGCCCCTCAGGCCGCCCCGGCACCGCGGGATGGCGGCGGGCGAGGAGCAGAGCCGCGAGTACCTGCGGCGGCACCGGCTGCCCGAGCTGCTGCACCGCCTCGGAGCGCTGCTGCTCTTCCACCGCCCCGGTGCGCACAGGCCCGGCCCCGGCGGGGGCGGCGGGGGCGGCGCGGCCTCCGCCCCCCGGCTGAGGGCCCGGTGCCCGCGGGCACTCTGACCTCCTTGCAGAAAGGCCACGCGAGTTCCTGATCCAGGTGCTGGAGAGGGTAAAGGCTGGGAGACGAGCCGAGGGCGAGTACCCGGACCTGCTGGACGAGGCCAACGTGGACGCCATGTTCAGCCTGCTGGATGTCCTGGGCCAGGGCCACATCAGGCCAGCGCAGTACCGGGAAGGTGCGTCCGCCCCGCCTCTCGCCAAACCGCGTGCTTGCCCCGAATTATTAAAGGAGCTTCAAAGTTACCCCCCTGAATTATCACACCTTAGAATTATCCGCACAGCTGCCCACACGACCTGGAACTTGGAAAGTTGAAAAAGTTACTTGTGGTTAAATTTCCTTACGTAAGCTACGTGTTGTTATGCTACACACATTTACCTTCTGTTAGATCTAGGCACCTTTACATTTAAATTTGTCTTTCCAAAGAGTCGCATAAGAAATTCTCTTTTGTTAACTTTAGCACTTAAAACTTTGGGTCTGAGCACTGAGGATTTGGAGCTAGAAGATGATGTGAATATCACATTGGATGTATTCAAGGAAGGAATGTAAGTTTAATAGAAATTGTTGGGGTTTTGGGGGGCTACCTATGTGTAGATCTTTTACTGAGGTTTATTTTTTATTTACAAAGCTACATAATCGAAGGACTTGCTAGTTTATCCTTGACTGTGCCACTTTGCACTGCAAGATTAAAAATGGTCAGTTACTGCCTGACCTTCTTTGGCCATAAGGTGAACTGAACTCCATGCCCTCCAGCACCTCAGTTTCAGGATCCTCGAATGGTACCTGCCCCTCAGCTCAGAGGGAGGGTCATCAGGCAGCCCAGGGGTTAAAATACTGATCTAGAAATGTGGAACAGGGAGGCCCTGCTGTCTTCTTTGTCAGGGGTGGTACCACAGCTGCATATGAAGTAGGTTCAGAGTTCAAATAATTCCTCATAGTCAAGGTATGGTTCTAGGAGCAATTTTTTCTTAATGGTTGCAATCACTGAAAGGTAATGAACTAATTATCCTCATTATCTAACTAGAGATTTTCTTTTTCCATCTTAGGAAGAAAAAGATGCTGGAAAGCTGGTCTGTGTATTAGTTTGAGCAGTGATCTGCTCTATATATTAAAAACAGGCATCTTCCCCAGTTTTTCTTCTGGTTTGTCAGCTGTGAAGAGTCGATTTTAAGCAATACTCTCTTTTTCTCATCTTTCCTGCCCTTCAGAGGAGCAATCAGCTGAAAAGGACAAATGACAAGAATGTGTTCCTGTCTAGCAAGCACTGGAGGGAGTATCATTCAGAATTGCTGTTCTTAATATAATTAGATGGTTAAAAAAAAAAAGAAGTAGAGATCTGAAATAGTATTTTGGAGTTTCCTCTTTCAGGTTACAGTTTACAATAAAGGATTGTTACCTGTTGGCTCATTACCACTGAATAAAATTAAGCTGGTTTTTGGACGCCTGCTGGGTTTTGGTTTTAGGGCATTTTTAAGGAAAAAACAACTTCAACAAGTTATGACAAATGTCCACAGGTAAAGGTAGTTAGCACTTCCAAGTGCTATTTTCAAACTTAGCTCGCACTATGCAATTTGTAAGGAGAAACTTTTTTAAAAAAATTAGGAGATAGTCATGTGCAGAAACAAAAATCTTAATTTGTAAGGAGAAAACAGTGACATATTCCTTCCTTCTGCATTGATTATATACAATTTAACACAGAATATCCATTACCTGGAATTTGGAGATTTTAAACATCTATGTTTAACTGAAGACTGACCAGTTCAAAGGGAACATTAGCCCACATTGAACAAAAATGCATTTGTGCTGTAAATACTCTGTGTTCCTTAGGATGATAAAGCAAACACTGACAAGGCAGACTGTTCATAAGAGGTGAACACAGTTTTAGCTTCCAAATGCAGTGGCAAGGTGGCCATGGAAAATAAGATCTGCACAGTTCAACACCAAGTCAGTAGTATTTTCAATTTTTTTTAAACTGTATAGAATAAGGTGTAAGATTAGACTGAAGCAATCTCTCAGCATACAGAAATGAAAGAAATAAGTATATTACAAGATGTCTGCTTTGCTTTTGCTTGGAATAAGTAATCTAGACCAAGTTATTAACCATTTCTGAAGAAGTCTTTATTTTCCTGTATTTGGCCAAGTAGCTCTCAAATTGAGAAGAATTTCAACATCCCTTTGAGACAGTTTATAAACTCCAAGTTCATTTAGTGCTGCTGTTGCAGATGGCTGGCTTGGCTTTAATGTTTCATTTTCTGAAGCTGACTGCAGGACATCCTTCAGAAGCAAGGCAGAGCCAATATTCAGGTTCAGGATAATGCAGGCTTCTTTTATGCTAGAGGAAAAGTTACATGGATTAATGTAAGCAGCACAAATTTAAATGTAACCAAAAACCTTCCATGCTCCATGTTGGTTTAAAAATATTCAGATTTCAGCCCCAATTAGATGAGGATTTTGATGCTGTACTCATTACAAGACTGTGGACTAGTGAAAAAGACTACCAGAAAAAAAGTAGCAGCTTCTCAACCCTGACAGCAACTAGACTGCACCACAAGGCAATCCTGAGGAGGAACACAGTTTAAAGTAGTCCTTCTAACAATAAAGTTTGTTGTCTTGTAACTGTATCTTTGACTAGTTTATTTGGCCCAAGTTTCAGGGGTTTGTGCTACTTAATATTCCTCCCATAATTTTATCTAGACATCCTGACTGCACAAAATACTCCAAGACACATGCCACAGTCTGTTGCTGTCTGAGTACATGCTGCAGAATCAAGTTTCCTTGTTGAAAGTTGAAAACATCAGACGCATGAATGATCCACACAGTTAAAGTGTGGATCAAAACTAACTGTGAAAAAATCTTGGTTTTCCGTAGAACACTCGTATTTCTCTGGATACTCACTTTTGAAATGCCATTAGAGCAGAAGCTTGCCTACTTACTGCTTGAAGTAGTTTTCTGGCCTCTTGCAGTAGTGTGAAAAGAGGGGGAACAAATTCCGACTCATGTCAAACTGGAGTTGTGCTGCTCCTCCTTCATTGAAATGATTTGCCATAATGATCTACGAACACAGAGAAGTGCATCTGCTGATTAAGCCAGTCACTGACACCTACATGGCACTGCACAGGTCACACTGATACCCACCTCCTGATAGATGTACAGATCCACTTTCTCTGCAAGCATTTGCCATAAAACTTTAAACAGGGAGTAGCAGAGCTGCTGCTCCAGTTGCAGCAAACGGTCTCGCAGTGTCTGCAACATTGGGCACGCGCTGCTCGACAAAGACATCACTGCTTGCTCTGCTTGAGAGGGCAAAGACAACCACCTGAAAGAAACCAGGGCACTGCAGTCATTAGAATGAAATCATTCATATTACATCAACTGAAGTTAAAATTACTCTTTAAAAAAACCCTTACCCATTTACAATGTTTCGGAGACAATCCTTTCCCATTTCTAATCTAAAAGTTATCAGTCTAATGCTGTGTTTGAATTTCATTTAATATTAAACTCATGCCTGAGTTATAAATCTCTGAACATGTCATTCTAGGGAACCCCATCTAATCAGAAAATCATTGAGTTCAGAAATTCTACTCAGGAGAAAATATTCAAGAAGCCCTAGGAGTCTGTGAAGACAGAACAGTCATGACAGGCCATTTTGCATAAAATCTTCAATACTACCATAAAGAAAATAATTCCTGCTAAAAATAGAAAACTAGAACAATCCAGACTCTTTCCTAGTGTTTTTAACTAATGCATCCACTAATTGTGGAAGTACTTTAGAAGACATAGCAGGACAATGGTCCCAAGGTAAGAATAGAGAGGATTTTCCAGAACTTACTACCCTGCAGCTTTCCTTCTCCAGAAAGAAAATTACTGCCTATTCTTGCCTTTACTCACCCTAAAATTTTAACAGGAAATAATACTGTAATTTGTGAAGAGATTAACTAAGCAGAATCACCTCTCTTTTTTGTAGAGCTTTGCAGCATCTCTGACCTCTCTGAAGACGTGCTCCACCTGCCGTGCCAGCATGTCGTGCTTGAGGCGCTCCAGGAGGTTGATCATGTCGTCAAAGACTGAGCTCTCCATGGACGCCAGCTGCCCCAGCTGGAGCTGGCTCACCGTGTCACTGTCTGCCTGTACCTCTAGCTCAGCCTGCTGCAGCTGCAAGAAGAACTAGGCAAACAAAACCAGAGAGGAACACCACTGAAAATAATCTTACCCCTTGAAGTTTTCATTGGTACTTTGTTAGGTACAGTCTCCTCCAGCACGTTTATAAAATTAAAAATGTAAGATTTTAAAAACGCTTTCTTATCTTTCCCTGAGGTCCTCATTTAGTGAAAACCAAAACATGGTGGTTTAATCCTTGTGATGAAACTGATACAGGTTTCAGATACAACAGCAGATAGGTAAAGGGAACAGATCTAAAGAAATACTGAAAAGATACTTTAAGATTGACACAGCAGCATGCTTTTAAAAAACTCTACCTTGGCCTCTTTAAGGTTTGCAAAAGTAAAGTTTAATTGTAATTTTTTTAGAAATTATTATTAATTGAATCATAAATTTATTGTGCTGACAACAGCAAGAAAATGAATTGACTTTATTGAGATCAATGTGACATTGTGGCAACAGCTTGTTGGTTTTGCTTTTAAGCAGCTCAAGATACTGTAGTAGATGCTGTTATACAACAGGAAGGCTGCTGTCCTATCAAGTCAAGATTATCCCCTGCTAGAGCCACAGCTTCCTGTGAAGACAGTAAGAATTTGGAGGCTGCCCACAGCACACACAGTGCCATATTCTGCACACTCTGTGTATAACAGGTTTTTTGACCTTTAGCACCAATAGCTGTAGAAAAGCTGAAATTCTGCACTAGGCCAGCAGGCTGTTGTACAGCTGTCACTAATTCCCAGTTATCAGTGAGTGCCCTTTCTGGGCCACACCTGAACTGTGTTGCAACACAGATACCCACATGGCATCTGTCTAAGCTCTCCTGCCATGGGAGGAGTTCAAGCACCAGGCAAAGGCTGCTGCTCTGGTTCAGAGGTCTCCAAAATCAATTCATTTTTTATAATAAAAAGCAGGTAAAAGAGACTACTCTTTTTTGGTCTCTTCAGATTATTCAATTTCCCAGGCTCTCTCTGCATTTCCCTAGAAAGTTTATAATTGGCAGCTTAGGCCTCAAACAATAACCTGCCTTTATTTATATATCTTTTACTAAATCTGAATTTATATCTCATTCTACCTTTTCAGTAATTAATTCACCTAATACTAAATACACCTAAAATGTGATGAAAATAAAATGTTTGTTAGGAAGCAAACATCAAAAGTCCATTTTAAATTTTTTTTTTCCTGAAGAAGAATAATTACTCACTACATTGTCAGCCCAGTCTGCCAACACTGTTGCTATGTAGTTAACAGCATTGAGGATTGCACAGTATCGGAATCCTAAGGAAGCTCTTGTCTCTTCCTTCATTACTTGAGTTAATCGTATCCTGAAATCATCAACTAACTCCTTCTGCAGGCCCAGGAACTGGAGTTTTCTGGAAGCTGTTGGAAGATTCTTATACCTGTCTGGAATGACATTAATAAAATGTTTTTAGGTTCTCCAGCACTAAATAAAAGCTTTTCAATGAGAAACATTACAGGCATCTTACTGTACCACCTCATGCTCATGGGAACATCATATAGTCAGTATTTAAAACAGCTGCTACTTCAATGTCTTCAGGGAAACTGCCCACACAAAAGCTAAACATGCAATGCCTTTCTTCCCCCTCCTGATTCCACAAGCAGTTTGTATTCTAACACCTGAAGCAATGTGCAATAATACCACACCCTCCAGTGCAGTCCCTAAAGCGGCCTCACACAGAGAAAGACAAAGCCATGGAAGATGCAATTGTCTCCTGAAAATATACCTGCTCTTATGTACTGTTGCAAAAAAAAAAAAAGTTACTTAATAGCTTCTGAATTGTCACAGATTCAAAAGGACTATTAGGATGTATTACTGCATTGCAGCAAATTATATTCTGCCAGCTATGAGAGAATATGGTAAATATCAAATGCATATTTTTAAGTATTATTTTGCAAATGTGTCACTAGGTGAAGATTATTCAGGCATGAGTTAGTTCCAAACTACAAAATGAACAGGAAGCTTTTATTAAACTGCACACATCACAACTTTGCAAGATTCTTTGGTGACTACTGCTGACAATTAATATTTAGTAGACTATTTAGTAAAGAAATCTGTTAGTTGAAGGTTTTTTACTCTTCATTACGAACAAGAGCAATGCCCATAGATATAATTACCTGTTATAACTAACAAGAGAGTCATAAAGGTTTCAGCACAGTCTGGAACTTTCATTTCATCTACATCAGTGATATCTTTGTACTGTGATATCCATGCAGCCTCTGATGAAAGCATAGAGTCCATTTTCTGAAGAGCAACTGAGATGCAAAAAATGTGTAAGTTAAGTTTTTAATTAAAAAAAATCTAACAAAAGTCCCTCTAAAATATATTAACATAAAAGCCTTATCTCAAGTAAGTTAAATTTTGCATTTTAAGGTTAAAAAAAAATACTGACAACTTGTTTCATACAAAACCAGCTTCAATGTATCTGCATTTGCAACACTGTTAACAGAGTTAAATGTCAGAATTGATTGGGGGGTTGTTTGTTTTGGTTTTTTTGAATAGTTGGCTTGCTCCTTTCCCATATATTTCTTCTCCATTTCTCAAAATATAATACCTCGCCCTTATTTCAATTTAAAGTCCATCTCTGTCTGCACACATGTAACATTTGCCTAAAAATAAGCCCACTTGATTGCATACAGCTTCGGGGCAAGAGTCCCACAAAATACTGAAGCACTGTTGAAGCCTAATCAATTTTTATTCAGCAGAATTACAGAGCATAAAAATACATATGTTTTTGGGAGTAGTCCTGTCCAAGTGACTTATCCTATTTAAGAAGGGTTGCTGTGTAAGTAGACACATACTTTCTGACTATGCAATATCAAGGCCAACAAAATTCACTGGAAGTCTTACATTTTTTTTCCACTGTTAGCCACCTTTGGAAGCAGGATTCTTCTGACAGAATATGCATGCAACTGGGAAAGCTGCTGAGATAACCATGAACGCTGTATAACTCTCTCTCAAACAGAAGTACCTCATCCACCAGGTGACAAAAGAGTGTATCATCATACAACAGGCAGGGAATATCAGCAGCCAACTTCTCCAAAATCAGCATGACTAGAGCACGAGAGAATTCAAGCTTTGGAAAGGAAAGAAGTGAATGTCAGAGAGAGGAAGTACTGTCACGTGCAAATACACACACAAGAAACTGCTACTAGACTCTCACCACGTACACGTTTCAGTGGAAATGGGCCTACACAAATATCTATCAGAAACTCACAGATATTTATATTCACATTTACTATTCATTTAATCACTTACCCCAGCATTCACTGAAGATCCTGCCTTGTCCAGTATTGGCTGGATTTTGTCATCAAGGAATTTTGAATGATTTCCAATCCACATGAGTACTTGTGTTAAGTACCACTCCGGCTTATTTAAAAAAGAAAAGAAATTATTAAATGCAACCAAACTTTTATTCAAGTGCTACTAGTATTTTAGGACAAATTTCTAAAAATACAACTCTCTTTCCCTGCCTTCTCTTGATCTCAGATCACACAAGTCTTTCACTCTGTTTTAGTTTCATTTATATAAAAGCATTGTCAGAAAAATATTTCTGGATTTCCATTGTCTTAAATGTACCAAATATTGTTTCTCAAGCAAAAGTTCCTTTTTTTTTTCTCCTTTCTCTACTGCTTTCCCACTCATGACAGCCTTGTTTCTGCTTCATATACTTCTTCCTGTTCTCCTGTGTGGCCCTTATTTCTTGGTACAAAAAGGACAGGCTCCTGAGAAAAGCTCTGCTCTTATTGTACCTAACCTCAGCCCCACCTTCCCCCTAGAAGTGGGGAATCTATCACCTTCTCAGTTCACGTTTTAATGCCTTAAAGCTTTTCCAGTTTCCACACCTAAAAAGATGGGCTGCAGGTTTTGATGAACACTTCTTTCAGTGTTAGTGCAACTGGAAGCAGTTCCTGTTTTCCTCACTCCCAACAGCTAAAGAACCTTCTGCTGAGGTGCACTCACATTTTCTGCGTCTGTTTCTCACCTCTGTATTCATTTTCACTTGTCTCATTAATTTTATCATGCTTGGGTTGTTGAGGATTTTTGACACTCCTTCCCCAGCTGGGCAAGGTCACTGTGAACTCTGAGCTTCTCCTCTGAAATACTGTTAATCCTGTCCAGGTTGCTGTGTTTTAAATATTTTACATTGGTATTTTATTTATTGCATTATCCAAGTAATTACTAAACAAACAAAAAAACCAAACAAGAAACAAAAACCAAACAAAAAAACCCAACCCAAATTTCAGCAAGGCCCTGTTGAAATATCTTTCTGACCTGACACTAGATTCCCTGTAAACTTTTCTTAACAAGTTCTTCTTGAAATAGTTGTTCACCTATTGTTGTTTGCAAAATCAATGTCTTGATTTGCATTTAAAATAATTTTGTTCATATCTAAAACACCTCTTTCCCACTAACATACACAACAGTATTTTAAAAAGCTCTGTAGTAGCATCTGTCAAGATTGCAAATGTATTTAGATTTACCCAAGATGGTGACTTGTGCAACAGGACTGTTACAAAACAGCTCTCAAACTCTGCTCCAGATGTGTTACAGTGGCATTAATGCAATGAAACCCATTCTAATGGTAATTCTCAGATAAAAATCCTCAGTCTTTGAAGGCAATTCACACAAAAAGTGAGTCAGTTTCCAACTGGAAAACTCAGCATCTCTCGTTTTATGTAAATTTAAAAGTTCAACCCATTAAAAAAAGAATTATTTAACAGTACCTTTAGACTATTCACATTTCATGGCATAACCACAGAATCCAACATTTTCAGTTACATGAAGGTAACAAAACACAATGCCAAAAATCCAAGTCATAGCCTTTGAGCTCAAGAAACACAGAACAGTGCAAAACCATTTGCAACAAATGGCGAAAATTAATCAAAACTTGTGAACAGACAGGAGCCAGTCTAAGATTGCAATAATGCTTTATGAAGGATCTGGGCAGGGGAAAAAGATTGCCTCACCCAGAGAAAATGCCTGCACCTCTGGAAGGTCTCCAAGTGCCATGTCAATGTCTGTCCACGCTCAGGTAGGCACAAGAACTGCACAGTTTTGAAGAATCCTAATCTTGGAAAATGTGAAATCTATACAATTTCAACACAGCAATCTAGAGGTTGCTTACAAAGCAATTTAGAGATGTCAAACCACTTTCTCCCATACCTTGTTAAGAACATTGGTTTGTTTATTTCCAGTGAAATGATACTTGAATCTTTTCTGAAGAGGATTCAGCATGATCTGTATGGGAAGGACAATTGGTGGTGAAGGGGGTAAAGGGTACTTTTCTGGCAATTGCTTGGGTTTGGTTAACAGCTCATCTCTAAGTTTGAAAGTCAAGGATGGATGTAAGTGTTGAACTACCCCAGCATCAACATTTCAATAGAATGGCCTTACAAAAATGAACACTGCTTAGTTCTACACCATTGACTGAAGGTAGTATTATGAAAACAATACAATTCCTCAAATATAAAAGATACTCAAAATATTCCACTTTATGTAACATTAAACACAACTCAGGCCTTTAGGGATTATTTATTCAATGACAATACACATCCCTTAAGTCTGTTTGATTTAGGAAACGTATAAGAACCCAGCAAACCACCATTGTCAGAAACAGAGTGGCTGTCCAAGAGACACACTTATTCATATTTGTTAAAGGAGGATAAAGACTCCTGGGATTAATAAATGCAACACATGATTTCCCATTTTCACGTAATGGATTTAAGTGAGCCACTCTGCCAAACCTCAGGATTGTGTAAAGTGGCCTTGCATCTTTCCACTACGAGATAAAAAATTGGAGAAAGAAAAAAAAAAAAGGCAGCCACAGTCACACACAAACACACACACAGGCTTAGCTGAGCTTTAGTTTTAACTAATTTTTTGTGAACTGTTTAACTCAGAAAAATCAGGGACAGAATGAGCAGCAGCGCCTTCCGAGCAACCTCAAAGGCAGACTAGGATTGCTGCACAACAGAAATCCTCCTGCAGTCTCCCCTTTTTCTAAGTCTCCTTGCAATACAGGTATGTTTAGTTTTCCCTCTTCTCCTTCTGGGGTGGGACATATTAAAGTGATTAAAGCTTATTTCACACAAGGCTATAAAAGGAAAAGCATTAACTGTGTCTAATAAAACACACATCACCATTTTTTCATTAACATGCATGGGTAATGGTACCAATGAGAGCAGTGGGTCTGATGACTTGGAGTTAAAATGTTGCTACTGATAAAAAGGACAACTTTGGCATTTTGCATTTTCTAAATGCCAAAAAACCCCAAACAAAAAACCCCCCAAAACATTCTAACGTTAATACAAAGTAACATAAATTATCTTCTGTCTTTAGGGAGAATAAAATTTTAAATAATTGGCCTTGAGAATGTGCATCTCTAACAGTTTTTATTCTTGCTAAAACACACCACAAGAATTTAAAAGGATACGAGGTCTGCAGTTTCAGAAGCTGACAGAACAGCATCTCCAAGTTGTTGTACACCTCAGGAGCATTGGCTGGTGCAGCAAGGCCAAATGCCTGGGACTGAGGTGGCCCCACAAAGGGCCAGCGGAGCTGCGCCAGCACCTCCTCAAAGTCACTGCAACACAAAATAAGCACTTGGACATGAACTTCCAGTACAATGTAAAGATGAGGGAGTCACAGGATCTCTCTTACCTTGTCAATTTGTCCTTAAGGATTTTATGCCAGAATTTAACAGTGGATCTCACAAAAGCAAGAAGATGAGAACAAGATGACTCCTGAAGTTTAATATCCAGTTCTGCCATGAGTGCTAGAGTACTGGCTGCCTCTGGAACATTGTTGGTCATCAGATATTGCTGAATAATGTCACTATAAAACACAAAAAAGACAAGGCCAAACATGCATTAATAACAGAAAAGAATCATTCACTGAAAAGTAAAGACAAAACTTTCTTAACTTAAAATATTTTCATAATGGGATAAACCAGATCACCAGTCTCAGAATATTTACAGTACTCAGAAACTACCTCAGCTCTTCTATGCGAGAAATCCACTTGAGGTAGGCCAGGTGTCGCTCGATCTCCTCTACCTGACTGATCAGTGCATCCAGATCCTCCATCCATGGCTCAGCTTTCAGCAGGTGGCTATTGATGGACTCAGACAGAACAGTTTCTTCCTCTAGAAGCTGATTCAGAGACTTTTTGGAATCTTCTGCATTCTTTAAGGCATTCTGAATTCTTTTAGGGACTTCTGACGAAACTGTAAGTACCTGCATTGACAGAGAAGTATTAAAGCAGACATAAAACCACTGCACTGTGCAGAGCAGTACTATTTGAGATACTGATACATTTCATTTAGTTTCATATTCTTAATCAGTCATACAGCATGTTCAGAAGAAGAAAAAAAATAAAACAGAAAGAAGCTTACCTGTTCTTCTAAGTGCTTTTTGTTTTCAGATAGCTTTTCAATCAGGCTGTCTAGCTTCCCCAGGGAATCATAGTCATTTCCAAGTTCTCTTTCCACAAATTCAGAAACATAGTATGGAATATCACAGTGGTCTAGATCTCGAGTGGCTTCTTTCTTTCTTGCAGCAATGCTTGCCATGTTTCCTTTCTCTGCAATACTGAGTATATGATTTCTAATTAGCTGACACTAAGACAGCAAAACCAAATATTATCTATTTAGAAACAAAACTCCATGAAAAGATGGGCAGTCCAATTTAAACTGAGACTGAAAAACCATATAAACGAATGATACTGCTTTAAGTGAGACAATTTCCTGGCTTAACCTGAGGTCTGAAAAAACCTTGCTTACGTATCCAACTGATAATTTATTATATATTAACTATCAAAGAGAAATATATCAGTTAATTTCTTCCTTCCCGAAAAGCATGAATTCTATTAAAAATAGTTTAATAAATATGTAGTTCCTACATATATAATATAGAAAACTTAATGAAGACTACAAAAATACCTGTAAAATGCAAAGGAAGATAATGCTCCACTTTTCCTTTTCACAAGTTTAGGATATTTCAGCTCAAAACTAATGTGTTACTAGCAAAGTTTCCATACAATAATTTGGAAAGTAAATGTATCACTGAAATATTTACCAAAATAATACCACACAGTACAACATAAAAGACACTTGCTGATCCACACATTTGGCAGCATCCAGAGAAAGAAGAAAATGCAACAATGACAACTGTTTGGCCAGTTCAATCCTCAACTTCTTAGCATCACTATCAAAACAGTATTTAAAAATAAAAACTTATACACTTGCACTTCATCTGCTACAAGCTTTAATTAAGTTAAAACCGCTATTAAACTGACAACAGGAGCGAGAGAGGGGTGCAGCTGATGAGCCAAAGCTGCAGAGGCAATAGAGAGCACCCGGACGAACAAACTGGGTGACCAAGGGTGCTGCAGAGGAAGAAGCGAATAAAGAGAATAGAGTAGTAACATTCCTGTTTGCAGAAATGTAAACATAATACGGCAAGAAAAAACTAACCAAGCGGTGCACTTTTCATACACAGTGGAAAGGATCGGGTTACAGGAGAGAGGAACAGGACTCTGGGCGCATCCCTCCCAGCAGCTGCCTGCTCAGCCCCGGCTCAGCACCCACCTCGGCCAGAGGGCCGGGCCCGTCCAAGGGCCGGCCGGCTGAAGGCTCTGCGGGCTCGGGGGGAAGCGCCGCCGAACACGGCTCGGGCTGGGCCGCCAGGCAGCCCCTCGGCTGGGCGAGCCCTTCC
>VYXF01012142.1:208197-223149 GCA_013397295.1 Polioptila caerulea | reverse complement strand
AAAAAAAAAAAAAAGTTATAGACAGATTAAGGGTTTATGCTATTTTGAGATGCCGATTAATGAAGCTCAACATCAGTATTATACAGCATGCATTAAATTCAACAGCCTCTTGCCAACAGGACTTCTTTTCTTGTAATATAAGTTTCACTGATATCACCTATCTATTTAAAGAAAAAAAATTCTAACAGAACCATCTAAATACCTACTAACATACTACCTGAGAACAACAGTGAAATGGTTCCCTTGCAGTTCTCCCAATTTCAGTGGATGGTTCTTGTAACTGAAATTTCCTAATTTGAAGTTCATCAAACATTTATTCAAATGAGCAAGTCTTTGTGCAGTGATTCTAAAAAGAAACAACAGTGATGAACCTAGGCTTAGAAAAGCAGATAAATACAGAAATGCTGCCATTACAAAACAGAAAACATTGAGTCCAGTTTCCCCAATTTTCTACTGGTGTCTTTTCAAAATACTTTGATGAAAAAGCTAAAGCAAGATAATACATAATTCTTAAGGGTACTCATACAAAAGCACAAAAGAAAATGTATACTGTGACAGGCTGTTAGCTCTGTCTTTTCACATCTATGTTAAAACAGGTACTCCAAAAAAATATATTGCAGTATTGATGTTTACTGTATCCCACAAGCTGAACTCTGTTATTTGAGTAACTACTTCATTAATACACCTGTATTAATGAATACTCATGACTAACTGTCATAATATCCTGGTTTGGCCTTGATTAATTTTTTGGTATGGAGTATTTAACACATAAATACTCTGTATTTATGACAGTTAGCACAGTCATAAATACAGAGTTAAGTAAAATTAGCTACTTGTGGGAACCCAGGGCTTGCCTCTGACAGCCCTGGAGGCTCAGAGACCCTGGCAAGGGGCTTGGAGACCTTGGCACAGAGCCCAAGACACCTGTGGTGGTTTGGATTCTAGCCCATGGAAACAATTACCAGCTTCTTGTGAAGAATGACAAGTCACAAGAGTTTGAATAGAATAATAATTAGTTTATCACAAGGTGAAAAAGTAGATTTTGGGTTTGTTAGAATGGTGTAAGTGAAGACAAGATGAAGGATCCTCATGGTTTTTTGAGCTTCTTCCTTCTTCTTGCTTGCTCCATTTTCCTGCTGTAATGGTGGCACTGTTGGTTGGTTTAGAGTAGAAACTGACTGTCTAACATAGGTGATAGGTATTGGAAAATTATTGTAAATAAAGTACATGTAGTTTTTAGTATAAAAAACCCAACACCACCCCAAGGGCGGAGAGTGTGCCTTGGACTGACCTGCCAGACAGACCTCAGAGAAAGAATGTAACAGATAAGGAAAAATAAACAGCCGTGAAACCAGAGCTGAAGACTCTCAACTCCTTTGATCTCGCAGCTGGGGAAAAAAGGACTTTTAATATCTGGAGAGCAATTTCTGCACACAGAAACCCAACAGCTACTGTGCATGCCTAGTGCAGATGAAGTAATCCAACATGGAATCCAATGTGTCACTGATACCTGCAATTTTTGTTGCTAGAATTTTTGGAAACATACCCTGTTCTTTGAATCACCAAGCTGCTCTTGGACACTTTTGCTAAAATTTTACCAGGATAGTGAAGTTTAAGAACCAGCATGGACAGCATATTCAGCTTAGAGGAGGCTGGCAACGGGCAATGTCCCCTCTCCTGTGCAAGAGTCAGGGGCCGTGGCACCACTGAGGAGACACCACACAACACTTACAGCACTCTGGAGCTCTTGGACACAACACTGAATGTGATAATGTTAAAAAGAAAATGGAACAGCACCTGAGATGGCTACACCACATATTTGGTTAACTGTTACCACTTTGCAAAGCTGCCTTGCAGCAATGCGAATCTGGGGCTTCTCACAATTCACAAATCAGTATTTCCTTTCACATGTTCTAAAACACACACAGATACAGAACATTGGGAGAAAATATATCAACAGTTCAGTAGTGGATGCCCTCCTTTTAACAAGGATTTGATCAAACCTCTGGCTTTCAAGCTGTGAACTTCTCACTCAAGAAGTGTGGTTTTCAAAAAGTTGTAAAAAGTAGTGCAGGCAGGATATTCCAGCCAGCTAAAATGATACTGTTATTCATGACTGAGAGATGTCTGTCATTTTCAGTTACGGGTCTAACACAAATTTAAAGTGCCCAGAAACCATATAATTATCTTAGAATATGACAAAGTAAATTTTATTTTCTCTTAGAAAGTGATTTAAGGGAGTAGGTTAAGGCAGGAAAAATTCCTCATTATTTTTCTGCTCCTTCTGGCTACTCACAGATGAGCAAGGGCAATGTTAGCCTTCTCTGGCACTGTTCAGAGAGTGCAGTGAGAAATAAAATAGGATTCTAGCTGTAGAAAGGGGTCAGCAAAAGCCAGGAAGGAAGTGGGACATTACTTCCACCATGTCATTCTGTTTTTCTGCTGTTGCATGAGATCCCAGCAGCCTAAGAGCACTTATGCAATCTGTCCCACTGCCTCGGCCAAGCACAGGTAACCAGCCTGTGACTCAGAGCACCACTGACTAAAAATATCAGCAGTAATCAGAGAATACAAAAGAACTGTGGCAGCCTCATTACCACCTGTGCTTTACAGGGTCAGGACCTGAACCTGCCATTTGTGTCACTGAGTCTTTCAGGTATTCAGTGAAATAGCCAAGCTACCACAGCAGAAGTGCAAATACTCCAGACTGTACTTTTACTCACCTGAGAACTGCGATCTCTTGAACTGTTATAGCCCTTTTATCTTTAGTTCCCATGTAGGAAAATATGTTTGGCTTCACTCTTAAAAGCAACAGTAACAGATATTATGTATATTAAAATAGCAACAGATCAAACATAATTTTCAGCACAATTGCCCAGAATTATTAACCTTATGAATTTAAAATAGAAAAAGATACCTGCATTCCTCAGAACTGGGTTACAATCTGACATGTATGACACTTTCTAATTTCATCTCTGAGTACATAAAACACAAGGAAACTTCTCTGTTTTAACTATATGTAGACAATTCACTTTCAAAAACACAACAGTCCTTTCAAAATACAAACTTTGAAGTACTTCTTTATATCCATTCACTCAATACACAAATGCACAGCCACCACCAACTTCTTTTAAAAAAAATTCATGTCCACTTCTTCCTTAAACTTCAAACATGTCTGTTTGAATACCATGCCAGCACATTATGAGAGAGTATGAGAAGTTAAAATTTGATCCACTCCTTTCCCTGAGAGGAAAATTTCCTTTCCTTTTCACTTTGTACTTTACAGCCTGTGTTAGACAGAGTATTTCCAGTTACTCCAGTTAAGGGCTCCAGGGGGTAGCAGGACTGCCATTACATACAGTTTTCCACCTAATTATGCTCTTGCCATTCTCAATACCAATACTAAGTAGTTCTCTGGTTAGTCTAGATTACAGATATTTTTTTTTTTACATAAAGGACAAAGGGAAAAGAAGGGGAGAAGTGGGGAAGTTTCCCTATGAAAAGTCCCTATGAACTGACCCAATTTTAAAACTGTTCTTCCTCTGCAATTCACTGTGTTCATGTCACGCCTTGGCAAATCTTTTTGTTTCTGCTCTTGATGGGGTGAAAGGAACTAAGCCTGTGTTGCCATGGAGAAATTAATACATGGAACAACAGTTTATCAACTGTAACTGCTTAGGAACCGATCAGCATATTATCACAACAGTATCTGACAGGTTCATAACATACTTGCATATATTCACACACTGGGGAAAAAATGGCTTTTAATTCAGGTTATGTACATTGAGGCTTTCAGCTGCCAAGTCTTTCTCAGATCAGCCAATGTCAATTGTGGATTTTTTCCATTGAAGCAGTAGAGTAGTCTTTAAAAATCCTAAGGCTCATTTTGTTCCACTCACCTCCTCACAAAACTTCTACATTTTAAATTTGATGTTCTAAAGTAACTTCATTTTAAACTCTCTACAAATTAGAGAACAGCAATCACTCGTGTTGCTCCTACATAACTCTGAAGCATAACATTTACAGTAACTTGGAACATGGAGGTTGAGGGCTGCACACCAGCCAGGATGGCAGAAACAACAGACTTACCTTAAAAATTTTGATAGGACATTAATGGCATCCATAGTGTCCTTGTTCTCCTTGTACAGTACAAAATGGCAGTAGCTTCCCCTAGATTTTGGCCAAGAGTGCTTTCTTGGATCTTTAAAAGCAAAAAGGTTGAAGCGTCACTTTAAAAAAAATTCAATATATTTGCCATTGCAGCTACATTTACTTTAAATATGCAAGATTCAATTTCTGCTAATTTCCATCTGCTTTAAAAAAAATGAGAAGGAAAGAGTTAATTACTGACAGCAAAAGCTGTAAAGCACATTGAAAAAGACCTCCCCTTCCACTGGACTGTAAACGTCTCTTTAATCAGTTCTGTCACCTAGAAAATCCTGAATGAAATAGTGACAGATCCTTTGTCATGAAATTATCTGGAAATATACCCTAGTTATTTAACTGCTGTATCGCCTGATTAAATTTCTCAAAAACATTATCATTATACTGACTCTCAGCAATAGAAGCTACACCATGTTTCTTCTAACTTCTTCTATAATTAATAGTTGAGGACCACTAGAGCCCTGTTTGTGGGAAGTCTACCATTATTATTTATAGTACAGACATTTTCTTTATTTATGTAGTATTTTTTCTGTGTGTCATGAAAAAGAATGAATCATATCGCTCCAAAACCCTAAAAAATCATGCTCAAAAAATTGCTTTAAGATGGTTCTTTTTTAAAACCCAGTGGGAGCAAGAAATTTGGTACAAGAGAGACATTAACATACAACCCATGGCAAGTATGGTGCCATGCTTAGAGAAGGCCAGAGGTTAAAATAACTTCAGATCCCACAGACTAACAACTGGTTTACAGTTCTGTGCTACTATTTGACATTTTCTAGAGAAGGAAGGAAGCTGTCAATGATTTGTTAAACTTTTTTTGTACATAAAAACCCTTGGAGGTAAAACTTTTAGTTTCCAATAATCCACTGTCAATAGCATTAATGGGAAGGGAGACTGATTCTACACAGGTTTAGCAACCAACTGTGAGGTCCCTTCAATTCTGAGGTTTATCAACTCCTTGTTATTTAAGAACAAAGCTAAGACTTCATTTTGTTTTAAAAGTCCCTTATCTCTTGCTAGCCACTAAGCAGACATATCTGGTTTTGTAAAAAAAAGGAGTAAGCATCTTTCATAACAGCAAAAGCTAACTGAAAAAGCCAGCCTTATTTCAATATACAAACACCAATGCAGGAAGGAAGTTCTTGGGAAATAGTGCTTTTTTTTCCCACACTGGTTTTATAAAGTCCAGATATCCCACACAGATAATAAGTATGTTTAATTCTTGCTTGTTTTTGAGAAGCTGCCATTCATGCACACACTTCTGCAAAGATAATTTTGGATGCTACAGTATAAAACACTCTGTGTAGAGGTTTTAGTCACTTAGAATTATTGCATCACTTGCCTTGCACCATCAGTTTCTAAGCACAGCCTCCCTTCCACAGAGTTTCACAGGACCTGAACTGGAGGCCTCATGCTCCTGCTGGTCTCCCCTTCTGAGCCACCACTACTCTTAAACTCAGTCAACAAAACACTGCCTTCAGCTGGAAGAGCAAAGTTCTGCACGAAGATCTCAGCCATTAGAAGGGAAGAGAGTAAGACAGAGCTCAACTCACAAAGGAGAACCTTTTCCAGCTGGAACCATTCTTTATATTTAATTAATACCTCTGGCACATGGTCATTTCAACACACTTCAAGAAGTGAGCCCTAATGTCATCTACACTACAAGGATTCTGTAGGTGCTACACAGACCAACGGGCTCCTCATGCTTTGGGCATCACAGCCAGGACTGTCCAAAGGAGGCAGCAGCCACAGTCCTGACACTCAACCGTTCCTCACCCAATACTCCAAAGCATTCAGCTGGGTAGATGGAGCCGTGGGACAATTTGCAGTCTTCATTGCTGTGTTTCAGAGCCACGTGACATTTTTAACAATAAAATTGTATTTCCAAGCTCTTCTACCAAACCTTTTGCTCAAACTTGAGGCTTGGAAGCTCTATTTTAATAGCAGGGTGTGTGACGAATGCTTTTAAAGTTGTATAAAGACAGAAGTATCTGAAATACAGGCTGAAAGGCAAAGGCTTGGCTAACTGAAATTCATGGAAAATTTAGCATAGTTGTCAACATGCACTGTCAAAATTGATAATTCATATCACTTATTACTAGCAGATTTTCTCTGCACCAAATGAATACTGTCTATACTGCACTATGAAAAAAGAGGTAGAACAAGCCTAATTCTTGGCTGTTTCAGGGACTTTTAAGTAATACTTATGTATAGGGACTTTTAAGAAATTGTTAGAAGTTTGGCCAGTCCTGTTGCTACTTAGGAGGTCATAATAGTTGGCATTTCATTTTTGTTAGTATGAAATGTCAACATCTCTTACCTGTTGCAGTTCTGACCTCTGTCCCAATGCAGTGCATAAAGAGTACAAAAGAGTAGCATTTAATTTTTAGACTGTCGAAGGGTTTGTAGAGGTGAACATGCAGGTTTATGGTTATGGGATTGTTTATGCTTCAGGGAGTATCCAACAGCTAGGTGGTGGATGACAGTAATTTAGACAATTATGGAATGGAATCGTGCAGAGGCAAACAGTGAACATATGAAAAGCTTCAATCAGAGATGCAACAAACTGAATTTGTGGACAATGATGAAACAACAGTTTACTGACAATTTAGTAAAGACAGTATTTAAAGTATTTGGAGGGTAAACTGACTATAGACACAAAGCAGCCTCTGATTTTAGATTTTAAGAAGCATGTTTGGTAATGTTTTATGTTCTCAACAAAAGTAATCAGGTATCTCAGCTAATAATCCAATATTCTACACTTCTGAAATGTTTCTTGCCTGGGGAGCCCATTCACAACTAAGATGTGCTTGTGGCTATATAAACAAGAAAGATAAATAAAATCCTGACTAAAAAGAACTTCAATCTTACATCCATAAGCATTTGCACACACTCAGAAACTGACACATCTCCACCAACAAATGCACAGGTGCCTGCAGCATCACAGCTGGGGAATCCAAGTTTAAATGATGCTTCTCTGCATCACATGATGGTGCTCCACACAATGTTTTAATCCTAGAGACACACCACTAGATTCTTTTCAGCATATTTCAAATACTTAAATTCTTTTATATAGTATCCCTTAAATCACCTTAACAACATCCATGTGACTGTAACAGTGGTCAAAGAATAGAAGCAGCAGAAGGAAAAGGTGGAGGAAAAACCATTACAAACCAACAGAGAACAAAACTGGCTGAGGAGAATTTTGTGCTGGTAAGTATACATACTCCATGCATAAAGCATGCAAACATACACATTTTCTAAACATGACTAAATAAGACACATAACACATTATAATTGGACCAATAAAAACACAACATTCCCATATTTGCTTACAACAAGCTTTAAACAAACAATTAAATTAAAGGGGAATTTTTTAATTTCCCATTTTAAATTACTCTATTTCTTTATCCTTTCTCCATCTTCTTTGTCTTTAAAATTCAAGGGTTAGGTTTAAATACCATCATTTGTAATAGGTTGAAATGACAGAGGAATGCAACCAATTTAAACCAGACCTTATTATCTTTAGTTAAATGTGCACCATTCTGCAGGTAGATAATCCTCTAAACTTACAGTAGCAACAAATTTTTAGTAACATTAAAAGATGTAAAACATGTTAATTTATTCCCAGCATCCAAAACAGTATTTTCCAAGATTAAAATGGGTAACACTTCATTTTGAAAATCCTTCATTACTTTGACTATTTCAAAATATTAACTGTGATCTATAATGAATAAAGATCATTTTCTGCAAATATAATTAACCTTGGAAGCAGAAGTAAGCATCATGGTAAATAAACTACGTTTATATGAAACTATAACTCTGAGAAAACATAGATGTTTGTCTCTATTCAAGTCATTGAGAATTTTGTCATGAATATTCAAGACAGTCAAGATTACCATCTATCAATCTAATGTACATTTTCCAACTACAACCTCTTACATCCACAAAGCCCACTTAGACACACAGTTAAGTTCATGAAAGTTAAACTTAAAAGATACTGAAAATAAACCCTCTGTTTTGTCTGTTCCCACTGAAAAAGAAGATAATGTTCTCCCTTCTAATATGGTTGTACTGGATGAATTATTTGGAAAGAAAAACAAGTAGAAATTTAAATTTAAAACACTTCTTGTGGTCTTAATCATTTTAGATGCACAGCATCAGCTGAAATGAGGAAAAATGAAGCAAGACTACATTAGGAAGCACATTCACTTGAAGTACTTACTAACAATTCTTACTTTGGGGATAATTTTAGCATTCACTTTACCCATCTGCTGTGATACTGAAACTCACTTGCCAGTGCTTTTTTCCCAGCAGCATGATAAGCAATGATGTATTTCTTCCCATCTCGATCTTCTGTTTTAGTCTCCAGTCCTGGAAACAAGGACTTCACAGCCTGATGGATGATGGTTCTTTTTTCTTTGGTGTCTTCAATTACCTGTGTTAATACACACACACATACAGAAACCCAATAAACTAATACAAAAGGGGGGGGTGCCTTAAAGGAAAAAAAATTAGCGAGAAAAGATTATGTAATGTGTGAATGCTTATTTGAAATTACCAGATATAATCCTACTCATCTCTGTGTC
The DNA here is from genome assembly GCA_013397295.1 of Polioptila caerulea. Lineage (NCBI taxonomy): Eukaryota > Metazoa > Chordata > Aves > Passeriformes > Certhiidae > Polioptila > Polioptila caerulea. The sequence continues at coordinate 214,396 of VYXF01012142.1, read as the reverse complement.
TCAAATTTAGCTCAATAGTTATTCTTTGAATATGTGGAATATTTGAATGTTTAAAAATATCAAGGTTTTAATTTCATTTTCTTATACAGATGACCATATTTATCTTCTTTTCTATTAAACCACTAAACATTGACCTTGAAAGCAGTGTTCAATCATGATAGATGTTTAATGTAAACCTCCTTGTTCTTTAAAACAATACTAGACAGGAAACCAAAATACTGCAAGGTAATTTTAACACCACAGGAATTAAAAACTATATTAAAGTTCCTCTGTAGAGTCCCACCAAAATCAAAGTGATAACTCCCACATGCATAAATTAGAGTACATCTGTAACATTTTACAGAATTAAATCCCAAACTGGACACAATTTGGCATTATCTATCACATCACGTTCAAATTGCTCTTATACCTTACAAAACATTAGAAAGCATGTACCTTCTACTCACTCCCTCCCTGCCTCCCTCCCTCAACTTCTCTCTGCCCTCATCCCAATTTATCAATTTTACCTCTATGGCAACACTAGTTTCCTTATTCTTAAAAAGCTGGAGCTCCTCTAAACGCTGCTTGTCTTCATCTGACAAAACTGTAAATGTTTCTTCTGATGGGTCCTAATACATATTTGGGGAGAAAAGACAAACATTCAATAACCCTCAGGGAGCAGCTTCCAGTCTTTTAACATTCTTGCTTAAGGAGCTTTAAGAAGCATAGCCATTACCGAATCTTTACCTCAAAATTTACCTCATCATCCACTGGAACAGAGAAGTCATCCAAATGGCTCACACGTCCATCTTTGCCTATTTCATGGACAACGAAGTCTGAGTATCTGGCAGAAAAAAAACCATGTGTTACATTTGTAACAAAAATCCCACATCACATAAAGTCCTTTCCTAAAAAGCTGGTTTTTAGCAGAATTCACTGAAGAACTCTGAATTTGTGTAATTCAATTCACATAAAACAAACTTAACCATGAGAAAGCTGCACCTATTCCCACCCCCAAAAAGGATGCCACAGGAACACATATCCCAATACTGCAGACTTCTTTGCAGATCACCAAACACCTGCTGTAGTTATTCTGAGTCATTCTCTCACTAGCTTGAAAAGATCAATAATGCTTACCCTCAATCCCAGTCATTACTGGCAATTAAGACTCTACTGCATTACCACAATGTGCAATGCATTAACTACTGCATTATCTCTGTCACTTCAAATAACCTGCAAAATAAAGTGCATTTTAGCCACTCTACAGAAGGCAGGATAAATTCAGCCTTGTTCATATATTCAGTTGAAGAGAACATCATTCAAATAAAGTTACTCTGCATACTCTATGACAGCAAGAAAGAATTTTACTGTGACATTTTCAATCCAGTCACTCATGTCTAATAATAAAAACAGTCCAACTATAACAGAGCACAGTTGGTTTGTGTTTACACTGCTAAGTGATTCTGAAGTAGTATTTGCTAGCAAAATGGAAAAAAAAAAAAAAAGAAAAGAATTCCTATTCTTTCAATGTTGAAAGATGAATAAAACTTCACCATGAGAAGCTTTCTACTGTGCTTCCCCAAACCCCCTTTTCCCATCCCTCAGTGCAGATATACACCATATTGGTAGAATTCCCTCCTGAGGAGTGTTATGTGTCTTCTCTTGTATTATCTGTAGCTGTCTAGACATGATAGTGATAGTACCATAAAAATGCCAAGAATGAAATAATAATAGGTGTTAAAAACTGGGATCCAAAAAGCCCCCACAAACCCTTGGATTTTTCCACACAAAGGTAGCACATGGCTACGTTTGGCCAACCAAAATTGGCAGATTTCCCAGAAGGTTCAGCATAGATTATGTTTCCCAGAGAAGGATTACACTAGCTGCTTAATGCTGCACATAAAGATTAAATATATACATAATATGCATATACAATTTTATTATGTAAAATTATCTATCTATGAAGCCAGTATTTAAACACAGGGATTTTTCAGTGTGCAAACAAAGCAACCTCAACTGCTTTGCTAAGTCAGGGAAACAGTGATTCTTCGGTGTGCTTTTGTATTTGCATTCTGCTTCATTAAAAACAAACAAACAAACAAAAAACCCCCTAAAAGTTTCATTTAAAAAAGTTACTAAACTCCAAACATCTTATTAAATATATAGTAAGTTCCACATCCCGAATTTTAAAACTCCTTTCTATGTAAATGACATTACAACTGAGCAGATAATAATTTAAAGTCTAACTACACTTGTTTACAGACATTAGGACAAAAAAGTCAGAGCAAAGCAAAGAACCAAAGAAGAATGGTTTTGATGCCATTTTCCAGTGCATCTCATATCAGCACTGAAGAGAGGTACAAAAAGTGGGAGTACTGCATAAGGTTTTATGTCTCTGCTGTTTCTTTTGCTCTCTGGCAGCAGTAAGGGTCAGTGTAATCATCTGTCTCTACTCATACACAGCTTCCTTCTTCAGAGCTCCATTTGACAGGAAAATAAATTTTTAAAACCCAACCAAAACAAAATCAACCAAACAAAAAAAACCCAACCAAAACAGAAACCAACCCACAATCTAGAAAAGACCCAAATTAAACCCTTCTTTCAGTCTCAGCAGTAAAAAAAGTAATGAACCTCACTTAATCCAGCTGCAATCTACAAGTCCAAAAAGGAAAATGAAGAACTAAAGCTGTGTTACACAAGGAATTAACATATGTGGCAAGACAAGGAGTTACCTCTCTTTTAAGATTCCAGAAAACCCTTTATGAGAACTAACAAATTTAGTTATGCCAACATCACTTTCTGTCAGTCCATGCTTCATCATGTCTGCAAAGCTCTCTGGATCTCCATCTTCATCACTATCCTCTAGTTCCTCTTCTTCCTGCTCCTCACTGTCCTCATTGGGGATTATTTCACTTTTCGTGTCCGCAGGTTGTTCTGTTATGTTCTCAATGCTCTGCCCAGAGTCATTCCCTGCCTTAGACTTCTCCAAGATCTTCTGTCTTTTAATTTCGTCTGCATTGGCCACATCATCCTCAGAACGAGGACGTTTCAAGGATACACTGTTCATTTCTACAGTTTCCATGTTTAAGGCACAGGGTAGGACAGAAAGCCCTGAGAAAGAGAAGAAAGGCTTATTTTCTGTCTGCTAAGAGCAATATCAATACATAGTCATTCACTCCAAGGACTCTGTCCCCTTCAATTTTTCAGGAAAATCATAAACTTTCTGCATTTCAGTTACACATCAAGTAAACATTTTGAACACCTAGAAGCAATATGTACTTGAGGAGAAAGAAGAAAGACATTATGAGGGCTTAATACCCACCCAGGGCAGCATGCATGCTGGACTACAGCAGAGCAGGATTCAGTCCTACACTGACTATTTACCACCATCACCACTCTTGCCCAGCCTTACCATGGCTCCCTCCAGGCCTGTGCACACACAGGCTCTGCTGTCAACAGCATTTTAGAGCCTAAGAAAGTGTTTGTTTCCAAGCCTTCTCTTAAACATGACTACTCTCAATTATTCCCATTTCTATCAAGATTCCTGCTTGCTAAGACAGAGAGCAGCTGAGTTTCCCCAAACCTGAAATCTCAGGTCTTTGTTTTCTATGTTCTTCCAACACACACAATGCCACACAGAACTCAAGGTGGCATCAATTCAGCCCAAAAGATAAGAGGGATGAGATACCAAAATCATTGAATCAGTGAGACAAACAAAACAAGGAAATGAAATGATCTCTAAGAACATGACTACTCACACTGGTGGAATAGGGCTCAGAGCTGCCACCTTTGTGTCAGCAAAACCACTGCCTTCAGATCTGAAAAAAAGAGGAAAATTAACTCTTTTAGAAAGTTTTATTTAAAAAAAAAAAAATATTATGAAAACATATATGAGTGTAATAATTAGAAAAGGCAGCTGCCCCTGACCCAGGTATCAGCAATTGCATAGGAGCAAACACAACTACTCAGATGGACATGTTAATAAATACAATCACAGAAATATTACCATCCTAGTGACATAACACATCATTGCTATTTAGCAAGCTACAGGAGAGAACTTTGTTTTTATTTTTAAGTGTGCAAAAGGAAAAATGAGTTCCTATAATTAGGCATGGACAGGACCTTTCTTCCAGCATCACCCAACTGGCACAGCAGTGTCCTGGGGATAAAGTGCTGGTTTTGGTAGCAGGGGCTGCATGGGAGGAGGCCATAAAGTGTGCTGTGTGGGCCATGGCCAGTTCCAGCTGGCTCCATAAACCCACTGCCTGCCATCCTCCAACTCATCAACAAACATGTGGTGCCTCTGCTCCAGTTCACCTGAGAAAGGGAGAAGCTGCAAGTAGCAGCAAATGCAAAAGAAAGTGCAGGAGGAGATACGTGGCAGAATGCTCAGAAAGCCACAGGGAAGCACAGAGAAGGGGACAACTGCTGTGGACACAGCTGGAGATGCACTCTTGGAAGGAGACTCTCCACACTGGAGCAGGGACACCCCAGAAGGGCCTGTGGGCTGTGGAGGTGCCCGTGCTGGGACAGGGACACCCTTGAGGGGCCCATGGAGAGGACCCACATGGGAGCAGAAGAACTGAGCAGCAGAAAGAAACCCCCATGTACCAGCCCTAACCTCCTGCACTACCACTGCCTTGTGCAAGGGACAGAGCATAACCTGAGGCCCAAAGAGAAAAGGGGAAAAAAGGAGTTTTCCCCATGCCTGTGTTTAAGTAGTGGTCTTCTTTGTATATCACTAGCCAACTGGTCATTAAAAGTTAACTGGTAATAAACTAAATTCCCCATGTTGAGTCAATTTTGTCCACAACAACCAAGTTTCTAAATTAATAGGATTTGCTGTGACTTTAGAAATTAATCTAGGCAGGGAGCAATATTTTAGAGCTATATACATCACTGTATTATTTCTCCAGTCACTAAATAGCATAATCTATCCCATTTTAAAGGGTATGTTTTTTAAAGGAAGTCCTACTACTAACTTGATAATCAGCATGAGCTGGGTTGGCAACTAATTGTTACCAGTTAGCTGTTAGCCACTGCTGACTTCATGGCCCATTGAAGAGATCACCAGCTTAGGGTAAAGAGGCAGGAACAAAACCCCTAAAATGTTTTGGTCAAATGAAGAACTGAAAATGGATGCTACAAAAATAAATGAACAAAAGGGAAATAAGGAGAGACTTATAAAATTAAGTGTATGTATGGCCTGAAGTGTGATAAGACATACACACAAAAAAGCAGAACAATTAGCAAAACAATGTACCTTCAAGCTGAAAGCACTAATTTTAGTCTGTCTTCAAATAAAAAAATCCTTCTTTCAAGAAGAACAAAAAAATAAAAGTCATAGCCAAGTGAAGCAATTCACCACTGTTTCCAGATTCTCTTCCCATGTACCAAAGTTTACAGAGGCTGGGTTATAAAGCACTGAAGTGGAAAAGGCGTTTAGATGGCTTGTGAGTATCTTCACATAGCGAACAAAACAGCACCCAGCACAGTGAAATCCTCTGAGACACCTGCCAAAGACAGCAACAAGAGAAATCTTAAATAAAAAAGATTCTTAAATAAAACTGTAATACCTAGTTATTGAATTATACAAACTGTTAGGAAAATTCGATGTTGGGCACAAAGACACTCCGAAGTTGTCACACACAGACTATTCTCACAGCAGAAGAGTGACTCACATACTACAAAGTACTATCCAGTGCCCATCGGAGCCATCATCGGAGACAAATCCTGCAGGATAATTGCTTGAAGGAGCATGTTGAAGCGAGTGGGGCACACACCGCAGCACTTGAACACATTGCTAGTGAGAGGTGCCTATTATTTTTTTGACAGTTGCTCAACTGTCTCGTCCCTTTTCCTAACATGACCTTCCATAAAAGCCAGAATCCGCACAAACATCAACTCCGCAGCAATTTCAATGTTTTAAGAGAGAATGAGTTTACTACTACAAATAAACCACTTGGTTCTCCGCCACAAGAAACGCCGAGCGATTACTCCTGTCAAGCACGGCGGGGGCTGCAGGGCGCCAAGTAACAGAGCCGGAGCACGGCAGTGCTGGGTACGAAGGCGCCTTCTCAAGAGACGAGGCACGTGGGATTAAAAGGCGACCGAGGAGAGGGCGATGGCGCAGCAGCAGCGCCCCGAGGCCAACCCTCCGGCGGGGGCAGCGCGGAGGGCGCGGGCGGGGAGGGCAGGGCAGCGGCGCTCGGAGCCCGCG
>VYXF01012142.1:188401-207846 GCA_013397295.1 Polioptila caerulea | reverse complement strand
GGACCGGCCTGGGGCTGCTCCTGCCCGCGTTTCTGGCCCCGCCGGCTCAGGGTGCCTGTGAAGCGTCTGGGTGGGCAGGCGGGGATTTACAGAAGAGCTGCAACTGTGCAGAGCAAAAGTTTAATTTCCAAAAGACGGCTACAGCCAAAGCAGGGAATCGTGTACACGGGATGGTGGCCTTCCCATGCCCCCCCCGGCATCTGAAATACCTTGTGCTAATTGAACATTTGTCCCAGGACAGGGGAATGTTCGAGTACCATTCTAAACCTACACTGTACCTATGCAAATCACTTTAAAAACCAGGCCAGATCTGTGCTATCAGTCTTTTCTGACATAGTCGGAATGTCATCTTGTACCCTCTTTTCTATTTTAAGTGCTAGTGCAAGGAAGGTATTTTCATTAACTTCAACACGTAGATTTGTCCTTATTTTTAAGACCCTGTGTGTCATGTCCCAATCCCAGCCTGTCTCAGATTTCCTCTTATCCAGGCTATTAATACCAGTATTTAGTGTCTCATACTTCTTGACTTGTGTTGTATTCATGGTCTTCTTATGTGGTGAGACTTACAACTGGTTTATGTATATGGGTAACTTATTTTCTCATCTCTTCTACTTACCTTCCCCCTTGGAGTCCAATAAGAAAGTAACACAATGGAGTACTTTGCTGGGGATTTAAAAAATCCTAGGTGTGCATGCATTGCTCAATGACTAGGTTATAAAAGACTCATCAAGGAAAAAAGGAAGGAGCAAAGATGTGGCTCCTTATTTCTGAGAAGAGATGGATCCATAGAGATTTATTTTATAAAGACCTAGGGGATCAAATCTTTGTCTTTTCTACAGAGCTTTAGTTTACCCCCTTTCCAGCCTTCACACTTGGAATTTAATTAACCTACTAGATATCAGTAGGGAAATCAGGAATGGGTTCAATACACTTTTGAGGAGAGGTGAACAGTGGGCTGGGAAAAGCAATGCAGGTTAGTGATTGACGAGGCAGATTATGGCACCTCTGTCAGCTGTAATGTCACGGAGGAAGCCGGTGCTCGGGCCATCACCAGCTCCAGGCTGTCCGAGTGGTAGGGGCAGTACAGAAAGAGCTATGTGTCGTTTGAACTTTACTGTCATTTGGCCATTGACCATGGCTGTGGTATGTTGAAAAGTTTTTTCTTCACCTCTCCCAGGCAAAAACATCTAGCTGAAAATATCTGGCTGGGAGAAACCTTCAGCAAGACTTCTGTCATGCATTGGTCCAATCTTCTTTGTCATGTAACTTCTTGCTTCTTCTATCTTGTGCAAGAGAGCTTCCCTAAAATACTTATTTTTCCTCCTCCAAATTCCTACATTAAGTACCTCCTTGTCTTCAAAATCCTTGTCAGTAATTAAGTAGCTTGAATCTTACAACTGTGCTTGGTATGATAATTACCATTCTCTTAGTTCTCCCTGTTGACTATGTGTTCATCTATCATCTAGTACCATCAGCTCAGAATCTGGAGTGGTATGAAGTACCTCATACACTGAAGAACCAGTATTTTGAAGGACCTGCAGGTGCTACCACAAGGTAAATAGCTTAATCAGATCATTCCTATATGTTTCCCAAGTCTTTTAATATATTCAGAAAAATTTATTACTCCTTTCTCAATACCAGCAAGCATTCTCTGACATATTAAAGAACTGTCTGCCAGTGTCTGAGAATCTAAGTCAAAATCCTTGAGATCACCCTTCCTATAGTTCAGCACTGGAGGTAAGGAAATGTTAGTTCTGCTTCAGAGATAAAATTGATCCACCCTGGCAGGCAGAGACCATCAGTAGAGACCACTGCAGATGGCTTGCTCAATCACCTTCTGTTATGATCTACCCTTAACATGGTTTCCAAGTGCAAGCTGGCAAAGGGCTCACAGTCATGACCCCTTTCTCTTTCCATCAGTCGTGCTCTTTTTATAAACAGAGTTATAGTGTAAAATATAAAAAGAAAATAATAATACGGCTGCAACTTGATTTTTTTCCCCCCTCTCATTGGTCAAACAAACAATTAAAAACCCCTCTATTATAAATTATCTAATATATCCATTGGGTGGTATCATTAAAATGTTATTTTAATCTCTATTACAATGTATCAGTACATTCCCATAGAAACTTTGTTTAATGTAACCTAAAGAAGGTTTGTTTTGTGGAAAGAAGTATGACCAACCATTACCAAACTGTAATAAGTTTGTAATGTCTTCCTACTCTCAGGCTCCCCAGGAGGGGAAATCAGGATAGCACATCTCAGCAGATGGGAGCATAAATCTGGCTAGGAAGAGAACGCAAGTGAGAAGCATGTTGAGTCAATCTCCTCCAAAGATGCTCGTTGAAAATCTTAAGGCACAAAGTTGAGATGTTCCCTGTCCGTAGAAAAAGCTAATGAAATAGAGCAGCAAAAACTGTTCTCACTCTTCTTCAGTTCTATGCCTCCCAGGGGCACAGACAATCAGCCAGGTAAGTTGTAATTTTACACCCCTTTGCACCAGCTGCACTTAACTAATCTGATTTTTATCTGTCACTAATAGCATCACAGAGAACTAAACCAAAAGAACTATTAAAAGCCTAATGTATTTTTCATATGTAGGTTGTTTGCATTTTTCATGCTTATTTTGAGGCCTTGCATGAAGCAAAAAGTGGGGGTGATAACTCATTACCATGCAAAATTCAAAAATATAATATTATGAAAAAAGGATTTTTTTGAAAATACAGAATTTTATTCATGACACAATTTCAGTGAGCAGGTTCTTTAAGGAATTTTGAAAACACTCCAAAGTGAATCATACAGATTTCCAAAATAATGACAAAAAAGGGTTTTCTGAGAACACAAATTGTCAAAATTTATAGCACTCAAATAGGCCATCACCTTTAAGTTAATTCTTCCCCTTTTCACCCTTTTTTTTTTTATAAAAAGCTGTTTATTTTTCAAATTCATCTCTAAATCCTTTTGTCGATTAGTTGGCAATAGAAGAAAGGTGGAAAAGCATCTTATCTGGACAGACAAGGAGAATTTTAGGCAGAGATGGGGTTTTTTTTTACCAAATCTGTTCATCTTTAAAAAAATTAATGTGCTTTACAGGGTGATTTTAAATTAAGAATGTATATGACTACAGAAAATCAACCTTAAGCATAGGATTGGAGGTAACTGTGAAATATGTTTTCTCTTTTTACCTTAATTTCACCATTAGACAATTGATTCAGGGTAAAGCTTTGCAGCAGTGTAGACAAAACCAGATGCAATCACCCACAGATCAACTATCTGAGTGGCAGTGTTCAGTTTTTGCAAAGATTGTAAAGAGCAAACATAATATAAAATAGGGATCTTAGCTGGAAGAATAATGATATATTTCTGCCCCTATTCACAATTATCTCAGAAGGCCTTTAAGGGGTGAAAGACCTTTCTGTGTATTTGTGTAGAGAGGAGGGGAACAGCTGGGGCAGGACAGAGGCTGAAGTGTGAGCTGCCCGCAGGGCTCATGGGGGCCACGGAAGAGCAAAGGTGGGGAGTGATGTAGGGTGGGACCCTCTCTTGCAGCAAAGCTGCTGCCTCACACGCGGCAGGAAAAGCCAAGGCTACAAAGGTGGAAGGAGAAAATGAGCTCTTCTGTCAGCTCATGCTGCTTGAGTGCTGGCCTGTGGGGTAGCAGAGTGCGCTCTTTACGTGCCTGCCTGCCTTGCCTGTGCCTGCTGTCACACTGGGTTTGCCATGAATTATTTTAGCTGCTTTTGATCACTGTTATTGCTGTGAAATTTTGTACCCTATTAAGCTCCTGGTAAAATGCCTGTTTTCCTCGGTGCAACTGGATCTGGCCACTAAAAAGTGTTTAGAAGTCACAGCATTCATGTCAAAGATTCACAGATGTGAAATTGAAATGGATTATGGGAATACTTGGGTTTTTTTTAATTCAGAGTTATGAATGACTTCAAAATCTCATTCCTCATCATCCATACAGAAAGTCCTGGTACCTGAGTTTGGTTAACTTCCCGATTATAGCCACAATGTAGTACTCCTTTATGTGCCTAATTGCCTATATTGCCTATGTAGAAAACAAAATCCAGAATATAAGTAATCCTTCACCTTTCTATCACTTTCCTGCTGTCTGAAGATACTGGGATATATGAAGGAGACCCCTGGCATTCATCATTCACATATGGAATTGTTCAAACTGATTAGCACTGGCAAAAGTGATCCCTGAGTCCTCCTGGCTGCTCGACAAAAGGAGCACAACTGACTTCAGGCTACTCTGTAGAAGCAGTACAGAAAACATTCATGATTTCAGATAGGAAACAGGTCATATTAAGTGTGTCATTTCACAGCAGCTTCTTTTATCTGAGCATTCTCTGGGCCAGTGCATCCATACTAGGAGCACACAAACAAGGTGGCCTACGCAGGCAAGGATGAGGAGCAGAATCCTGAATCCTCTCAGGTGCCTGCTAGGTGGTCAGCTGGGAACATGGAATATGTTCTGAGAGCAACCACCTTCACTGTATTTTTCACTGCACAAAATTACCCTGTAGCTATGAAATAAGTGCAGTGTTAGGGATAACACTAAGTTTGGCTGTGGGGCACAGTGTAAGCTGGATAGTGGGCTGGTACAGTGGTTTGCCTGATTCTGTTTCTTCTGTTAGACACTTGCCAATGTTGCTGATGAATAATAGGGAGGAAAGAAATCTGAAAAAGCCCTAAACCAAGTGATAAAATAGAATATTTGGGTCATATTTCTGCTGCCAGTTTGTCAGCCAATCCATGGAGTTACTACAGAAGGTTTAAAAAGAGGAAAGAGCATTCTAAATATAATTTTTAGTATCCAGATAACCTCTGAATCTAATAAAGCTTTTCACTAAAATGAGACATTATATGCAGACTGTTTTATTACATTTACTTCTCCAGAAAGGCTCCCAAAACCTGTGCTATTTGTGCTGCTTGTTTCTGTGGAAACTGTGTGTTGAAGTGAAATAGAAAAAAACAGGGGAAAGAGAATGAGAGGTGAAGTGTTTTTGGCTGAAGTCCCGTCGGCCAGTCACCATTGGAGCCGGGGTAAGTCAGACAAGCAAGCCCTCAATACTGAAGTCCAGAGTTTTCTTCCTTCCTCTTTAACTTGTGGTGAGGGAGGAGCCTGGTTCAACGGACACCATTCAGAAAGTGGTTGCTTAAGCAATTTATCTGGGTTTTCCCCTGTGTTTTACTCATATTAAAGAAGTAATATTTTCAGATATTTTATGCAACAGTAATTTTAGTCAATCAGGAATGTTAGAGAATAGGTACCTAAAGCAGTAGAGCGAGATTTGCTCTGAAAGGAGCCTTCCTTTGATGGACAAGTTTCACAGTCACTGCTCTTTTGAAAAGCATCATTGTATCCTTGAAAGGACAGTCTCCTCTTCCAGGACTGAAAAGATACCTTTTCATCTTTCTAGGGCTTCCAACACATGCATGTTTTTGATGAATTGCTGTGAAAGACAGACAGCCTTGGCTAATAAACTCAGCTCCTTATTTTCTGTTCCCTGATAATTGGTTCACTGCCAGTCATACCACTTTTTCCAAGAATAAAAACCTTTCTTTAAAATAATATCTAAATTAACATCTTAATGTATTGTGATCAGTATTTGCCTGATGCCTGTGGGTGTGGGTGCAGGCAAAAATTCTACAATGATACAGTTGAGATTGATGCCTTTATTCTGTAGAAACAGAAGCGAGGGTGGATCTGTTTCTACCACATACACACAAAAAATTGACCAGACTATCACTGCAGTCTGGTGCTCCAGGTTGGAAAGTCTGGGCATTTTCCTGTCTAGCCTCAGTAAATGCTGCTACAGAAAATCAAATGGAAATGTGCAGCACATAACATCATGTCCAAAGCATTTCTGAAACTAATACTGAAACAGATAAAGTTTGGAAGAATGCAGGTTCTGGAGGAAAAATTACCTAAGAAACTGACATTATCTTTTCAAATTCAGATATAAGTGTGTACAGACCCAAAAATTTCAGAATAATTTGTTACAGATAGAAGGTGAAAGGAAGGGCCAAACAGGGAGAGTACCTGTATGTTTTCAGGCTTCTGCATGGAGTAATGAACACCTACTTCTTGCTCTGCTGCTGCTTCAGTTTCTCCATAGAATTTTAAGTCTATTCCAGTCTCCCTCTAATCTCTATGCATGGGACTTGGCAGCAAACATGAAGAGGGTTGACTGGAACAATTCAGGGAACCCTGCAGCCCTTTCTTTTTGTATGCTTGTAGTGTGTTACACTGTGCATGAAAGCAACAGAAAGAGAAAAGAGATAAAAGCAGAAAAGCAGGGAGTTGTTACCAGGCACTGGTGCTGCCTTCATTCTCTTGTGTATTAATGTTTCCATAAACTACAGCTGAGTTGCAGGTCAACCTAACTTTTCAGTTTTATTTTATTTGTAAGCCATTCTGCATTTTAGAACAGTATTTATTGTTTACAGTTGGCAGGTCTGATTGCACTTCTCTTTAGGTTATTCAGGCTTTGAGTTTGACAGCTTAAGAAATATCTGTTTGTTGAACTGCTTACTGCTGTTCACTGACTTGTAATGAATAGGAAGTTCAGGCCACACAAAGACATTATGGATACAGTCAGACCATGCCAGAAACAATACATTGAAGCAACACTTCATTAACCCAAGTTAGACTGTGCAGAAAAGTGATCACATTTATATCAATATATGCTTTAGGAGACAAATTAGCCTTTTATTCACTGTAATCCATAAAATTCTCCAAGCACAGAAAAGAAGGCATTAATCAGCAGCTATTTGGCTCTACACACCTCCTTACAATAGGGTCTGGAACCACCTTTTACAAACTGAGAAAGTGTGAAAAACTCTTTCCAGTGCAGTATGAAAATGCCATTTGAAAATCCCGATAGCTGAGCTAGGTAAACAGCCCCCACAGAAACACTGTGCTCACTGCTGCACTGCAACACCACACAGCAGCCCTGTGTGGGCAGTTTCTGTGCAGACACTTTCCTATGGACAACACACTCCTCTGCAGACAGAGTGTTCTTTCAAAGGTCCACTAAGTTTTCATGCCACTGTTAGTCACTGCAGCTCTACAAATAATAATTCCACTCATTTTCTTGGTGTTACTTTTCCCATTACAGAAATATGGTTGAGGATAGAGCGGTAATTACAATGTGAATAATCATGTACAAATACATTATATTTTCACTGCTTTCTCTCTTGCTGACAACCATACAGTCTAATAAACCACCAAAGCTTCTTAATGTATTTTGAAGCATTCCTCTTCAGAGCTGTTCAATCACATACTTCCTTAGATACATTCAGAAGACATCCCTTAAAAACCCTTCCTAAGTGTGTATTTTTACAAAATGCATTTACGTAGTGTGTGAACAGCATCTGCAGCCTCTAGCAGCACACAGTATTTGTCATTGAACCGATGCTGAGAAAAAATGCCCTACAACACACTGCAAATAGATTTTCAGAAGGGTTTAGAGGGTTTAGCTCCAGGTATCCAGATCAGTTCCAGGTAGCTCAGGGTAGCCAGCTCACAGTGCTGTACCCAAGTTAAAAGAATTTAGGTTCACGATTTTTCATAACTTGAAAAAAACATGCAAAAATTACAAGGGCAAGTAGCTTGAATCCCCCCATGCTCAATAACAGCATATTGATAAAGGCATGCTTGGTTTTTCTCAGCAAGGTTTGCCATATAAACACACACTCAACAAGCAGGCAGCTTGAGTCACTGCATGGCTGCAGCTGAAACAACGTGCCTTAAACAAAGCTGCAGCTCAGATCTGCAGAACAGAGATCAGATCTCAGATCTAAAGAACAAGATGGTAAATTCTGATTTTCTGCTTTAAGTCTAGATGGTTCACATAATTGACCTAGACACAGGTGTACTTTCTGAGCTAAGAACACCCACAAAATATCTCTATTTATTTGACTTCAGATATATTTGTACTCACTGGTAAAAATATGAACAGATTTAGACATTGCAGTTCAGCTGGTCCATGAGAGACTAAATAAGAAGATCTTGAACTTGGTGCAAATTAGAAAGTATTATCTTAAAATCATAACTTGGCAAATTTTTTTGCATCTCTCAATCAGAAGGAAAGCATAAGATTCAATGTCCCTTTTAAAATCTCTCTTACATATAAATCACAATGCATTCATTAGCTAAAAATAATTTCTCTTCAGATAGGTTCCATTAAAAATAAGGCAGTGCTGAACTATGAAAACACTACTGCATTTCATGAGTAGTAAAACCAATGTAGGTTGTTTTTGGATAAATTTGTATTCTGTGTTCATTATAACTTCCCACCATGATGCCATCCAAATATTCTTCCAGTCTTTGCTTCCTGTACTTCCTTCCAATACCCTCAGCTCCCTTCTATATCTCAGATGCCTTTCCCCCACCTTGTAATTCTAGTAATTTGTACATCATTCTAGTCATTTGTACATTGTTTGTACACCCTCTTCTTGCCTTTTCCCAGCTTGTTGCCAGGACCACAGTAGGAGAATGGGTTGACTAATTCAAATCCTGCCAAAGAGAGTAGAAGGCTTCTCAGTTCTCCTTCACTTGCTGTCAAGAGACACATTAGTAGTGGCTATCCCTAGTGTCCTCACAGGAACTTTGAGACTTAATAACTGGCAGGCAAACCCACTGCCAGCTTCATTTGAAATCAGGCAATTAATAAAAATATATCAGAGCGAGACCAATCCTTCATACAAATATTGTTTTCTTGGAAAATATGCCAAGAAAATACTAATAAAAATCCTACTAAAAATTAAAACAGGAATAAAAAACCAATTAAGATAGTTTTATGGATGTTTCATGTAGATGTTTTAATTAACTTAAGAGTATGGGATTGCTTGCACTTAGTAGAAAAAAATTTCCACTTCAGAAAATGAAATTTAGAAGGAGGTTAAATGAGTTGTGAGATGAATAAGTTATTTAGCGTGAAAACTCTAAAAACTTAACTAAAAATTTCTGGCATTTAAAATGTTCTGGTGCTAAAGTTTCTTGATATTTTAAAATTACTGTCCCACAAGCTGTAGTACTTATTCAAAGAAGAGCAATTTGACATATATCTCTGTTTCGGTTCCACACTTTGGGCCCTACAAAAGGATGAGTTCCCAATTTAATTAAATGCTACTTGATTAAAAAGCTGTGGTTTACTCAGTGTCTGGTTTATTAATAGATATCTTTGTTGTATTGCGTAGGAAACAAACATAAATGCAGCATGACAACAAACATGATACTTTTCAGATGGCTTTTTTGCAAAAGTTTTTGGATATTGCAAACAGAAGTTGGGAGTCAGGGTACCATGACCTCATTAATTAAATTGAACCTTCCTTATAAGATGAGTGTAGTAAAAATAGAGATCTTTAAAGTCTAAGTGCTTAAATATATGGGGTGAAATGTTGCTATATACATAGAGAGATGACTATCCAGAGGTCAAACATAGAACTCCCCCCAAAATAACTCTTAAGAAACAGGAAACTAATGGTACACTATTTTAAAGAAAATGGGGAAATAATCTAAAGTGTTTATGCTATTTTACTGTCTGCTGGGGAAGCATGATTAAGCAGTGATTAAATTTAGGAAAAAAAGGGGTGTTATACACACTGTATTCAACATATTATTAATCTAAAACAGTCTGAACTTTCTCAAGTCCAGACTAAGCTGCAAAGTGTTGTGCTGCTCCATATAGCCCAACCCTAATTCCTTAGTTCCTCCAGATCAGAGACCATACCAGAGCACAGCACTGCTGCCTACTGGCCTCATGCCCAATTCTTATTCCACCCATGAAACCAGGTGGTGGAGAAGGTCAGGTCTGGCTGGATTTCATTTCAAGGCTGAGATATAGCTGGGGATTCTGGGTCCTGAATCAACTCAGTGGTCTTCTGGCCAATGAGACTGTAACGTATTGCTGCATGGCAGAGTGTAATTTAAGGTCTAAGATCACAGATACAGTTCTCAGCTCTGTAGATCTTGAGTAACTACAGATTGTCCTAACAAATTCAAGCTAATTTTTTTTTTATTTGCATTTTATCCAGCAGTGTAGCATGCTAATTTTCTAGGTTACTAGTTCATTAATTCACTAATTTAGCACAAAGTAACTACAGGTCCCCAATAACAGGCTGCTGCTATAGTACCCAGACTAGCTCATTTAGAGCTAACATAGACCTGCTTATGCAAGTTGCACCTGGATCTTTGTTAGCAGGGCATTTAAAAAAATTCTGAAAGGCATGTTTGTTCCTGCCAACAAAA
The DNA here is from genome assembly GCA_013397295.1 of Polioptila caerulea. Taxonomy (NCBI): domain Eukaryota; kingdom Metazoa; phylum Chordata; class Aves; order Passeriformes; family Certhiidae; genus Polioptila; species Polioptila caerulea. Next base: position 197,582 of record VYXF01012142.1, on the reverse strand, counting down.
AGCTAAAATTGCTATGATGAAACTCTGAAGCATTTCTTCTCAGAGAGAGGAAAAGTGAAGAGTTACACAAGGCCACTGATGTCCAAAAATAGGGCAGGAGAGGAAGCGTGGCTTATACTTCTATACCTTGCAATCTCTTCCTGAAAAAGTCATATTAGGAAATGTTCTTGAAGTACCCTGAGTCAAGTCTTATCTGCCTGGCTAAGTGGACAAATTAAAGTCATTTGGTATCCATCCCACCTATTTAGCAGAGTTAACATGAATTGCAACATGCACACTGTGATACTATTCTTTGGCCTTGCACACTTCAAGACAACTCCTATTTTTGTCTGTCTGCTTACTCATTTTCCATGAGGTACAATACAGCAGTTCAAGTCCCTGTTTCCACATGACTTTTCCCATTTCTGTACAGCTATTTCATTTAAGCAATGCAAAAAGAGGCTTCTGAGACAACTGTGTCTGGGCATTCTGTGAGCTAGCTGGTGACTTGCACAAACTTCTAGCGGTCCTCTAGGAAAAAAGATAATTCAGGGTGGCAAATGCTTAACACTTAAAACAGAGAAACACTTTTTGTAAGTCTGATAATAGAAGAATCAAGCAGGTAGTCATTCAATATCAGAAAAAGAAAATAAAGTACATCTGCATGTCCATTCACATTGGACAGCTTTTGAGGCAGAATTGTTTGTATCAGATTTCAGACTGCGGCAAAAAGGGCTGTACTGTAAGAAATTCCTGCAGCAGAGGTGGTGAAGTGGTATCTGTGATGTGGAGCAGGTCTCAAAAACAACCAAATGGACAGAGACCGTGACATTACCAAAGGACAGACACAGAAAGAGAGCTCATAACAACCACTGCATAAAATGGGGAGAATTACAGCATCACCACAATATAACCTCTGAAGGTATTAATTAGTATGGCATAGGATGACTGTTCCTTTGGTTAAGGGCAGGAGTTTTAACTTCTGTCTCCTTTTTCCCCTTGGGACCCTTATTCTGTTTGGGTACGTGCACATAAAATCCAATATAAATTCCAACTGGAGAAAATTTACCTGTGCAATTAGCGATTTTCTCTAGGCATGGTTTAACTGGTAACTATTAAACTTACTGAAAGCTGAGATTAGATGCTTAATGAGAACCAAGTGCCTACGTTTTTAACTACACCTGAATTTTGTGAGTGTCACACAAGTACTAGCATTAAAGCACTGTTCTAGGGAATGCCCATGCTAAGTCCCACTTGTGTTAAGTGAAGAAATAATTTTGTGTTTGCTGTGTCTGGTCTCCTGTCTCTTTTAGTTCACAGGATGCTTTCCAGCCAAAAAGATAAGAATCAGATTTATTTTTAGCTAGCCTTAGCATTGTAATTCAGGATCCTTTTAATGTTCAACTGTGTGTTTTCCCTGTTCTTCCTTGATGAGTCTTACAAATGACTGAAATATGAGGAAAATCACAGTGGTCAGTGAAACTGTTGGAGAGAACTCCCTGTATCTGTTCTACAGCTTACTGTCTCTCTCCATTCAGTGGCTGGCTAATTGCCTGCTAGACTGAAATGGTCTTTTACCAGATTCTGGGAAAAGTTGTTTCCTTTTCCAGTCTGGGATCTCCAGCTGATTAATATATTCTCATGGCACTGCTGTTTGAAACCTTAACTGGTAAACATCCCTTTTATCTGACAGCTCCCGTCCCTCACCAAGGGCCGCCCGACCCATCAGAGTCTCTGTGTAAGAATGCATTAATATGAAATACTATAGGCTCTGTACACTGGCAGCATGGGATACAACTGTTTCTGAACAGAAAAAAGAGATGAAATGAAAGCACAGTAAGCACATAAAATATTAATTTAAGGCTCAGCATGATACAAAGTGTTACAGGGTGACACTTTTTCCCCCTCCTTCTCTCTGTGGGCCAAATCAGATACACATTTGGTGAAAAGGACCCTTATCCAACAACAATTTAAAAACCCCAGCAAAACAAAACCAATAAAGATTCAAGGATAACTTGCTGCAAATAAACCTTGGTCATGGGCCTAATGTGCATCTTGAGTTCTGTAAAGGGAGATTAGAAGTGGTTGCCAATAGCAGAGAACAACTGGAATGTTAGAATATATATTACAAAATCAGGAACAGTTTCTTGAGTTGCCCTTTCCCCTCATGTCCAATAAGCGGTAGCACCCACGTTTTTACCAGGTTGTATTTGAGATACAGGGGACATGTATTTCCCATAATCAGGTGCTTCAGTTGGCTAGGCAATTCCAGATTTTAAAGAGTAATAGCCAATCATTAACTCCTGCAATGAAAGACTATTTGGACATACGTAATTCTTTTACATAAGGACCAGGCTAACTCTAGAGAAAAGGATAATAGTATGCTGGCAATGCAATTTCATTGCAATTAAGATTGATTTCACTGCAAATAAGATTTCTGCATACTTTTTAAATTTGCAGATAAATTCCCAGTACAATTTTGTACAGTACTTCAGTTTGTAACAGAATTCCTAATCTTGAATTTCATTTTGGGGAACAGAAAGGACAAGGAGCCTTATTCAAATATTTGAATGGGGCAGGCAGGCAAAGATCATAGTCTTTTAGAATTGTTTAGGTTGGAAAAGACCTCTAAGATCATCATATCGAACCATTGTTGTTATAACCAGAACAGTCTTAGATAAATTGGTGTTTACAAAAAACCATCACATTTCCTCACAGATTTCAACTACAGTTCAAAGGAAAAGACAGAAAAGGCACTCTGTTCTCCTGGGTTTTCAATGATAAGAGGCATGTTGTGAGTGTATTGAGTTCACAGTATCATTTCTTGCTTCTGTTCCCATATAAATGGTCCAGTGCATTGTTCCACTGAAAGCAAATAGTGCCAAGCATATTGGTGAACGTGTTGATTTGGATGTATCCTACCATCAACTAATCAGATACACATTCTATCACCATTTTGCAATTGGTTCTTGCCATTCTGCTTTTTCTGCAGTTTTCTGCAATTTTGTGCTTACTTTAAGAATAATGTGTAAGTTAGGACAGAGGAGGAGGTTTTAGGAAACAAACTTATATACCTATTGCAACTAGTGTTTGAAGAAAATAAACTTATTTTCAAAACAAGTTAAAGCCAGGTATCTGAGCAAAGAAGAAATCATTATCCTAGACTGGATTTCTTCCTCACTAGGAACTGAAATAAGCATAACCCTTTAGTTTTGTGGTTTGTCTGTACCAGGGCAGCCCAGTTAGTAAGGCACTGAGTGTTCTCGAAAATGGGTAAAAATCTTCATGGCTTAGAAGTTACTGTAAATAGATTTATTGTGTGAATATATTCTAACAGTGTAGCGATTTTAAAGGCCTGACTTGAGTAAACAGTGCAGTGAAGGCATACTCCTTGGTGACAATATTTACGGACTTAATGTTTATTATAATAGTTTGCAGCTCTGAAGGCAAAAGCATGTGAATGTTTCCTACCACAGTCATTTGTGTTACTATAATGAATGGTAAAGTGGGCGTAAAACATGATTAAATCAAACCCAAAAAATCAAGCCCACGGAATTAATTTCTAAGAAACAATGCACAAGGCCAAGCTGCAGTAGATTAATTCTCTGTGCTTTGAATGAACATAACTGACTGTTTATAATATTTTCAGTGTGATTTGATGTTACACGTCTTATAGTAGGAGCATAGGGAATTTCCCATGCCTAAAGGTGGATAATCAGTCTTTCTTCAGTTCTTTGAAAATAACAAGGTTCATTCATGAGTGTTCTTTGTGAAGGCTAACAAGGTTGGCTAACAAGTTAAGCTATTTCTGCTTTTATTTTAACAATTAGCTGTAAGATTTTCTGCTTTTGAAAAAAAATCCTGTGGCTGTTTTACATGGTATAGATATATGTTATGACCTATCCAGACAGAATGAAACTGAATGGCTAGTTCATACCAGTTATGAACCAGGCTGGTAATGCCTATGACTATGAAGCTGGCTGACATTTCACTTTGTAAGATCCAGTTACTGTTAACTTTGTAAAACTTTAATCATATGGAATGAAATATCCCATGCTGAGTAATGAAATAATTAATACTTTTAAAAGAATGCTGTTTGGATAATATGAAAACAATCCTCAGCCACTTCTCAGAAATGCCCCTCTAGCCCAGCAGTTCCTTGGATTTGGTATGTAGTCAAAACTAATTAAGCAAAAGAGGCAATGTTCTGTGCATTAATGGCATACAATAGCATACTGATAACTGTAGCTGCTAATGCACATTGCCAGTATAACTGAGCCATCTTTTACCAAATGGTTGCTTCTTATGAAACAGGACAAATCTACTGTCAAGATGTAGCTCTGGAACTGTACCCAGACAAACTTGTTTGGCCAGTTCTTCTTTGCTGGCCATTCCCCTCACAGAAGTTTATTTCAGAATGCATTGTATTCTGAAAGTCTGTAGAGGAGCACGGGTCCTCACTGAGCAGCAGTGGGGTAATGGCTGTTGATTTCCCAGAAGGGTGTTGGTGAGGGCGTTGTAGCGATGTCACACTGCAGGATGTGTGAAGAAAGGACGTTTGGGGTACTACTGCCATAACATGGCATCATCCTACTAGTCAGCTGGTGTCTGATTTTTCTGAAGGCTGTGAAAACATCTTGTATCAAGTAAAAATATAGGGAAGGTTACAGGGAAGAAAGAAGCTTTATTCTTCCAGAGAAAATGAGTCCATTGCTTCTTCTTACATTACACTTACTCTTATGGTTTGTCTCTTGTTGTTTTCATTGTGACTATTGTTTGTGTAGTCCAAGTTAAGAGAAAGGGAAACAGGGTAAGCCCTGCATCTGATTCTCATCTCACTGGTTGGCAATCCCTACCTTTGAGTAGGAGGCTGAGATTTCATATAAAGAGGCATATTCATATATTTCATATTAAAGATGTGCCATTGAAATACTTAGGAAAATCTCCTTAAATGTGGGCAAGTTATGAGACTTTGTAAAACAGCATTTTGCACATGTTGGAGACATGTGAGTGTTTAATAATTAAGTTTGAAAATATTCCATGCTTACTTAGCAGACCAATCTCTCACATGCACAACCAGACTTCATAGCTGCCAATCAGAAAGAAATAGTAGGACTGAATCCAAAACACCACTGCATCATTGCTGAGAAACTTTTCCTATAATTGCTTGTGTTGAGGTTGAACAGAAAACTGAGAGCTGTTGCTAATCTTTCAGTGATCCTTTCTTCCCTTGCTGACCTCTAATCAGCATGAAGGAAAAATACATCCAATTTAAACAGAATAAAAAAAAAGACAATATATTTGAAAAAGGAGATGATGCAGGTCAAGATGAGAAGGGCAAGCTGGATAAAGAACTGGGAACCAGGAGTAGAGTCTAATGAAGACATTTAAGACAAGGACCCAGGAAATTGGAGGAAGTTTAATTGAAGGGGTGTTTAGGAGCCTGCTGGAAGTAATGGGGGAAGCTAGAATGAGTCATTCTGAAAACCTGAGTGCTTCCACACTAGAAGAAATATTTTCATAAAAATATTGCCAGAGTCTGTTTTAATTCTATTTCAGATTTAAGTCATGCCAGTTCATGCCCTATTTTAGACAACATTCAATATATATCTGGGTTGATGCAGCTATTTCTGGGCACAGGTTAGTCTTTAATTTCATGTCAAATTGGTGTTATACCAGTCTGCTTTGTCCTTTATGTCTTTCTTCTTTTATTAGTAATCCAAATTAACTTGATAAACAAGAGTTCTCTACCAATGTAAACTCTGTGTACCTGGCATGCACTGTACAATTTTACAGATGAAGAAAATTAGTCAGGTGAGTCACGTAATTTGCTTTAGGAAGGGCACAATGAATCAGTGAATGAGCTAGGAATCTAAACTAAGGAATTTCTGACCTCCTGGTTTTTTTTGGAAATCCCAACTCAAGCTTCCTGCTATTTTTTCTCATTACACTATCAAGATAACAGCCTACTTTTCTTATTTAACTTGTGCAATGCTCCTACTAATGTTAACTGGTTATACTTAGGCGCTGATGAGCCAATAGTTTTGACCTTACAAGAAACTCGGTACTTAGTTACTGTTGCTTAATCTTTCCTGTCTGTAAGTTTATTGTCTGTGTTGCTCAAAACCAAGCTGAGAATTGTCCTCTTTGCTTTGTTTACATACTAGAGGAGGAAGAAACCCACTTTGGTAGATAGAAAATTCTTCAAGTGAACAAGAGAAGGACAGACTCATTGTTTGTATGCCTGCTGGGGTGTGTCATACTGAAAGAAATTCAGAATGGGGGTGGGAACTGAAGGAACAAGAGACAACAATGAAAGGCGAGAGGATGAGAAGGCTGGACTTGCATATTAATGAGAGCTCGCCTGTAAGTGGGAATTTCCGTTCAGTACATTTTTCTTTTTCCTTTTTCCACCACTCAACGTTTGTTGTTGGTTTTTTTTTCTTCCTCTGCCTTATGTGTTGTTTCACGTTTGTTCCATTCTGTGCAGGAGCAGTGTGAAGTTGGCTCATATCTTGATTTCTGAGAAGTGCAGAAATAAGTATATGAGCCCATGCTACTACAGAGTGGGAAAAGCTGTGCTAAAAGGAAGTGGTAGAGAAATCAGGGCAAAATTTTCTAACATCTCTTTGCTGAAGGAAGAATTTTCAGTTATTTTGTGATGGATGACAATATCATGTTTACAGAACTGCTGCTAGGTAACTTCTTATTCTGTACAAAAGGAAAAGCTAGTCTTCATATGTAAGGGAATATTTGAAAGCTAGGTCAAAAGGAAACAAACCACATATCTGTGGGTATCAGGTCCAAACTATATTACAGACAGGCAAAAATACCATTCCATAATTTGATACTTAATTCTTCTTCTCTCTTGATGTTTGCACTCAAGAACACCTAAATCTGTTGCTGTCCCTCCCCTCTGCACAGGTCATACCACCTGAGCCTCACAGCACCTTTCCCCTGAGCAAATGAGCTCTATGGTAATCCCTGCAACAAAACAGACACCTGTTCCCATAAAGTGTTCAGAGAGAGACAGGCAGATACATTCTGGCTCAGTCCACCTTTATGTTGTACACTGATTTTGCAAATGCCTTTTGCTATTTAGTCTGTCTTGTCTCTTGGCTCATCCTTTCCTTTTGAAAAAGATGTATATTTAAATAAATATGGAAAATTTCCCTGAAATGAGTAGGTTCAAATAAACAGGGTAGATTCTTTCTTAACAAGCACATAAATAAAATTATTCTTGTAATTTTTAAAAATTTCATTTCCTATTTGTGTTCTCAGGCAGTTATTCTCTTGAGTCTGAGAAATAGGGTGGGGGGTTGTTGGTTTTTGTTTTTTCATTTTCTGAAATATGTTTAGCCTCTACTGACCTTAATTTACTCTCCAGTCAGTTAATTGCATATGGTAATCCTCTATACACACATTGAGAGTCTCAGTGATTTTTTTGCACTTCTGCATGATCATCCTCTGAGTGATGCTTGGCAGTGTAGAGGAGGAAGAAAACAACAAAACCCAGATAAAATACAGTCCCCAAATATGTTTCCACTAGAACCGAATGAAATTGCGTGTGTAGTACACACCCACCTGGTCCTAACAATTCCTTTCTCTGTGTGCTGGCAGATTGTTCCCTTGCCCTGATTATGTTGCTGACATTATGCTCGTGAGGGAAATTCCTTCCTGACTCCAGATCTGGTGGATTTATAATCCTGTTGATGCAAGCAAAGCTCCCTGTACTTATCTGAGACCCAATTGTCAAATCAGTTCTACGTATAAAACTCCTGTTAAAGTAAAGAGAATGGCACACAAGATGCTGAAAAGATGATCAGGACCCTGGTATGGTTTCTGCTCCTGAACCATAGCTACAAGATAACTTTAATGCAGCACTGCCCTGACAAAGAAAGAAGTTAAGTCTTACTGTTTTCTCCATCATCAGCTGCTTGTCTCTCTCATTCTCTACACAGGAACAAGTATTCATGCAGACCCACAATTTAACCAGTGAAGTTAAACTACCCTGGAAACAATGAGTAAAAACATAATGTGCTTTCTTAACATTCAGCCATTATTAATTTTCATGCACCTAAACATTCTCTGCAGAAAGTCTTCAAAATTTCAATAAAGCCTCCTGTTACCTAACCTATCCGACTGAACAAAGAGACTAACTTCAGTAAGGGAGGATTGTAACCTACCAGTGTTGAATATTACTGGTAGCAGTTTATACTGGAAATGTTTATTTCCTGTGTACTTTTATGATAGAGGATGGGACACGGAAAATATTTTGACTTAGATATGCAGCTGGGGTGCCTCATGCGAGCTGCAGTTTAGAGACTTCATGGTCCTATTGTCTTCTGTTCACCAGGCTCTCTAGTCAGACAAAAAAGCATTATACAGTGTAGTGCCTCTTTTTTGGGTTATCTAGCTTTATCCTTCTGTGGCTCTACTCCTCCTGAGCTGTACTAACCAGACCTAGGGATTCAATTTTCTGTCTAGATGAAATCTCAATGATCCAATTACTTAAGACCAGCAATTACTACTACTTCCCTTCACTCTCATAATGCCCTGACTGCAGCTGCTTTTAGGATCTTCATCCTTATGGATCCTTTATGTTGCCACTTAGGGAGGCAATTCTGCCTCAAAATTTAATGACCATCCCCTGTTATCTTTCAGTTATTATGCCTTGGAATTCCAGTGAAGATAAGCCAGACAAGTCTCAGGCTTAGACTGGAGCTTTGGATAGACCCAGCTCATAGTAGGCCCCAGGCATTACGGTATAGATGGCACAAAATTTCAGTCATAACACTGTCAAGCACTGAGCCATGCTGTGCACAGGTCAAATAAGAAGGGGCAGCATTCAGTGGGTCATTACTTTGCCAAATCTGAGCAGTGTCTGGCACGATTGGCAACGAGATGCCGTTGGCAGGAAAAAACCAATTGCCAAGAGTTGTCCGTCATGATAATCAAACAACTTAGTGAGAATCAGAATTAAGGAAATCTAATTTCCCTGGATTTGGCCACGAGGTTAATTGGTTCTGGCATTTCACCCCACACAGGTTTCGGGACAGGCTAAAGCTGATCTCGCCGCAGCTGCTGCGGTGGAGAGAGCCTGACGCCCCTCTCCTCTGCCCCTTGCCACAGCTCCCAGCGTGGCACAGCAACAGGGCGGATCGCTCCGCTCCCCCGACCACGACCCAAAACTTGGCAAAAT